>VXAU01002749.1:2246429-2283170 GCA_013399695.1 Formicarius rufipectus
TTCACTGTCTTCCTCTACAGTGTTGTTTATCAAATGCCCTTCTGGTGTCTTTACTTAGCTCATTAAAAACTACTTTCAGGACTATTTTTCTCCAGCTTCTGTGAAATGAAGGAATAAAGTTTAGACACAACTTTTTCTGTGTGTCTAATAGAAGTTCCCACAAATGCTCCTCTCTCTTTTATTTTTTTTTTTTTTTTTTAGATCTTACTGTCAGAGAAGCATGAAAGTTTTACAAAAATCGTGCTAAAGTTCTCACAAAAGTTAACATATTGGCCTTAAAACATTTCTTTTTCTCAAAGAACTGAAAAATATTTTCTTCTTGACCTCCGTATTAAACAGTATGCATTTTATTATTGTACACAGCGCTTCCTTTACTTTCCAAAATCCTATCTACTGAAAGTATGACCAAAATCTCTGTACAGTCAGCAAAACTCTAGACTTCAACAAAGAAAACAATGCAAAGTTTATCAAGTCCCATGAGAATTGATACATAGGGAAAATTTGCTGTAAATTAAGTTGGGAAGACTTACGTAGGAGAAAATGTGAATCTTCAGTGTTCTGTTTATCTGATACTGAGGGTTCAGTGTTTACTTTCCATTACTCTGTGTTTACAGTGGGTTTGTGGACATTAGATTAGATAGCAATGAGATCTGTAAAAGCCTGGGAAAAAATGAACAGTAGACTTTTTATTTCTAGAAAACACATAAACTGTCATTAACTTTCAATACCATAATGACCAATGAATGTATTCTATAAAGTTTCATGTGTTTCAGCTTCAGGATGAAGCACTTTGGGCTTTGTTTTGGTTTTGTTTGTTTGTTTTTGGTTTTGTTTGTGTTTTGTTTGTTTTTTTTCTGTTGTTTGTTTGGGTTTTGTTTTGTTTTGTTTTCTGTTTTTTGGGTTTTTTCCCCCCCTCCAACTCTAGGGTACTATTTTTAAGAGATTCATATCCAGAAGAGCTCCTACCGCCTCCCAAAAGGGCTAGAATTTGCAATTTGACATTCTAGATTTATGTCCTGTCTCAAACATAAAAATAAGACATTTTTATTATTCTAACTAATATATTAGAAGATCAAGCTTCAAAGTTACTTTCTTATTTCAGTGGAAAAACTGAATTAAGTCTCCTGCTTTCTGAGTAAATGCCCTTCAAGGTAAACAAGGTATTTTGAAACAAGTATCACTTGGTTCCTGTTAAATCTGTTTCACTTGCTCTTGTGGAGATCCAGCTGTCAAGGCAAGCTGGAAGTTAATGTTAGGAGAGGTTGTAATCAACTGGATTGACAATGTAACTGATTGTAGAAATATTGTGTTTATGTAAGTCATAAACAATTCCTTGTGTGAAGTAGAGTTTAGCATCAATATCTTTAGACATATAATTTATTTTCTAACCTGTGTAGAAACTATGTTCATTTCTGTAATTGGGCTTTACACAATTATGCATTTATGCTGGTTTGTTGGTGGTTTTTCTATATTTTTTTTTTCTTACAAGGCTTTTAAAACAGTTAAAAAGAACGGAAATAACTGAAATAAAAGACACAATGTGTTATTAGGGCACAATGTGTGACCCTGTTAGGTAATAGACTTGGTAAATAAACAGCAAAACTTAGCAAAGTGCATTTTCTGAGAGCTCATATCCTGAGTTTTGAAACAAGAAACTTTGGACTTACTGTTTGCATCCAACCATGAAGAGACATTCATCTTTGGTTCTCCAGAAACCTTATGCCCAAAAGGATCTTAAGTAGCAAACTATCGCTTTTATGGTAGCTCTGGCGGATCTTCTGAGGATCCTTAACTACCTTGTACCTTGCTACATGGATGAAGGGTTTTCTGGAGCCTGCTTTAGAGGACTGAATCTTATTAGGATTCCACTGACAGGAACACAATTATTGTAAATCAGTCAAAATCCAAAAAGTATCAGTCCCTGTGCATGGAAAGAGAGCTGAACCAGGAGTGGGATAGTGTGGGAAATGGGCCATGGAGCCTCACCATAATATTGTTATGACTTCTTGAAGACAAGAAAACCTCTAGTATGGGGACTGTGTCAATAGAGGCAAAGCTGTGTTTAAAAGAAAAAAAGAAATAAAAAGAAGAGTTTGTGTTTCTGAACACTTAAAATTTTTAATTTTACCCTTTACTCTCTTCCACCACCTAGGGAGTGAACTGTGAAAGTTCTCATGCAAATTAATCTGATGAAAAATTGAAGAGTAAACTTCAAAAGGTGTTTTTTGTTTTGTTTTGTTTGTTTGTTTGTTTGTTTGTTTGTTTGTTTGTTTGTTGTTTTTTTTTTTGTTTTTTTTTTTTGTTTTTTTTCCCCCAGTTTCAACGTGTTTTGCAGCCAATATTCCTGGTTGAGGTCTCAGTCTGAAAAGAAAATGCTAAATCTCTCAGTCTTTATCTTAGCTAAGGGGAACAAGATGCAGAATCTGCAAATGAGAGCACTTTGTCCACAGAATTTCTTTTGTCTAAGCTGGTAAGTACTCTTTCACTTTGTATATGGCACAAAATGGCAATAGCCAAAGAATTAAAAACTGCAGTTCACAGTCATGCACTGGCAGATGGGTAAACTAGATGATCTCATAAGCCCTTTCCATTTCTAGTCTCCAAGATTTTGGGAGAGAAGAGTAATTTTTTTATTAAAATGCCAACTGAAGATGAACTTCTTTGGAAAATTAACAATTTTTGTAAAAGAGAGAAATAATTCTCCATTCAGGCTTGTGCGCTGTTGACACAGCATTTGAGAGCATCCAGAGCAGTAGGCAATGTCTACAGGCAGGCCAAACCAGAGGGCTGTTTTGACTACAGCTTTTAACAAACCTAACAAATGTTTCCCCCATACATGCCAGGGATGGAAAAACAGAGAACAGCATCTCACACCAACTTGTTCATTTTTCACTGATCTAAATAACATTTTATAATGGTTCATGTATTATTTGTTACTAATGCAATGCTCTTTCTACATCTATTAAAATTTTTCTTAGATAAAACTCCCTCAAACCTTCTGTGTTCCCTGATTTCTGACTCATCCCAACCACTGTGTGCTGATGTGAGCTGGATAACACCTAGGGAAGGCTCTGCCTGACACTTATCTCTGTGTGAAGTGGAAACCCAGCTCTCGAGCGAAAACAATGAAAGTTTCATGGATGTGATGAGGCCACAGAGAGTTGTGAACACTGTCACCATACTCTGAGAATTATAACAATTTTTTTGATAAATATGCATGGTTTCAGTCAGACTTTTTAGTCATAGATGTTTTGTTTCTCTGAAAATTTCCTACCTGCTTCCTACATGGACAGCAGGGCTGTTGAGGATCCAGTGCAACAATTTTTATTTCAAATGTGCAGTTTAATTAAAATGGGATCTTTCACATGCCTGTGTCCAGTATGTTCCATTGATAATACTTCCACTCTCTACTGCTCATGTAGTACTTGAATTGTGAACTGAATGCAATGGTAGTCCAAGGTACAACAGTCAGAAGACTGATCATTCCTCAAAGACTGGGCAAGAAAAGAGCTACTAATTTAGGATATGCTAGAGTTCATTCTGTACATGATTTGGCTAAAAGGGAGTGGATAAATTATTAGACATTTCCAATTACAGTTCCTATTTGTTATTTTTTTTCACAACTCTAAACCAAAAGTCAAGTAGCATTTCTCACATAAAAACCTTATGATATTCAGTTACTAAACCATATACTGCTAGCAAGGACAAGAATGTTCACCAGAGACAATGAATGGCTCCTCTCTCCTCTCCTTTCCCCACTTGCTTTTGGCTTTAATTTTAAATTTCTGTGTCATCATCGGGCCTCGTGGAACAGCTTCTGGATGGGAGGATGTCTGTGTGAAGCCACTCATCTCAAGTGGGGCTGTTCTGCAGTTGTGAGCAGCTACAGAGGCTAGTGATGGATGGTGTGGAGCTGTTCTCTGTACAGACTGAGGGGTGGCTTTTCAACATTTAATACCATGAAGGAAGCGCCTGTTGCTTGATCTGTCAAGAAACAAACTTACTGACTGAAAAGATTTCTAAAAGATGGACTAGATTACAAACTGATGTATCCTATCAATATAAAGAGCTAAATTAAGGCTGCTCTTGATAAATTTAAGACAACATGATGTGATCTTAAAGGATTGTACGCCTTAGACCACATGTTTTCTTAGGGGATGTGAGATTCTACCTAAGGGAGAATATATTTCCTGACAGCGTGGGTAGCATTAGATTTTATATTGAACCTTTTGTAAAGGTCTGTGTTGTAGAAACCAGGAAGAAAAGTACAACTCAGCTTTTCTAGAAAGTGCTGCTCCTTGAATTCATGTTGCTTTCTTTGTTAGAGAACAATTGTCCACAAAGATTACCAAGGAATTTTAGTAGGACTTTGGGAAATTTAGATTTTAGCAAATTAATGTTTCACACCAGAGGCAATCTCAGCATTTATTTATTATCACTTAGGATGCAAGAGTTGTTTTTAAAACACACATAGATATTCACTGTGTTAGTACCTTCATATTCACACTTCAAAGTCCAGGAATCAGGAATTAGAAGTAAATACCCATTGTTACAAATTATTACATGGGTACTTGTGTTTTCCAAATCTCCCTAGAGGAGTAAAAAGACACTAACTAAACCAATGGATGATACTGCAAAGTATTAAACAGAGTATTGGTGTAACAGAGAATGAAAGGAGACACCTTGTCTCACATCTGATGTTTGACTCCATGTAGGATTACAGCACATGTGGGTAAAGTGAGAGTAGATTCTAGAGCAATTCTAAACCAGAGGTGATGGTGAAAAGACAACCTGACAATGGGAGAAGAGAATATGTAACCAAAAGGAAAGATCAGACTATGCAAAACCCATTCCCTTAAAAAAACAGATGTTGCCCCAGCTTGGGATAAATGAGCCATAAGGCTTATGTCAGTTTACCAAAAGAAATGGAACTGATGTTAAAATGCAGACATGACTTAAACAACAAAAATAGCCAGTACATCATCTTTTCCTCAGGCAGATAAGGAAAAAATGTTTTAAGAAAAATGTAACTGCCAGTTAATTATTAAGAAAACTGAATGGGATTCTTAACTAGCTCAAAAAGCAAAGGGGTCAAGATCTATGTGTGGTTGAGTAACAGCTTAACTACTTTTTGGAGCAGGATTACTCCATTGTGAAAATTATAGGAGTGTAAGGCTTTCATATTCTCAACTGCACACCGTTTAACCAAAGACTTGGTTAGAAACAAAGAAAGCAAATAGAGCAAATCGTCATTTGCCCTTTAGTCTTGTGCAGAACAAAGAAGAGTATGGAATGGGTCTATCTGGTAAGTTGAAAGAACAGGCTGCAAATCTTTTCCGAGTTACAGACTTCGGAATGAGTAAAAATAACATACTGTGCATATTTATGTGGTCTGTGTCTTGCTTTCTCTGTCTCCATTGCAAATTTCATCTGCTATTGGCTCCTATGTAGGCAAACTACTTCATGTTCTACACTGAAGACAAAGTCATCATTAAAAATTCCCTTCCTATTTTCTTTTAGAGAAGGCACTTCAGTTTCATTCTTTTTTCTTTGTTTGTTTTGTTTTTTCTCTTTTTTACATATTCTGATTTCTGAAAATTACTATAATTGTGGCAAACAATACTATGTACTACTCCTATCTAAGCACATTGATAGCAGTAGCAACATTTAAAATATTCTGGTCATGTTCTTTTCACCATTAACCATGACGTACACAAAGCCCTACAAAACCTATGAAACTCAGTGTGTTTTATTTCTACAATCACAGATATATGATTAATGCATTATATACTTATTCATGCTCTATAGTGTATACATAATTTCCTTTATTATCTCCCTATTTCCCCCCCAGTATTGCCTGAAATAATCTGCTGCCATGAGACTTTGATTTCAATTTTAAGAACTCAGTAATGAGAGAGGCTCTTTCACTGTGCTTCAGGCAGACTTTCAGATATCCAAAATCTTGACTGCTTTTTGTTATAATAGCTATTGGCTATTTATTCCTATTTTCATGGGGTTCTATAGTTGCCCAATGAGATTATTAGCTCTAGTAAAGTCAAATGAGCTGTAAAAAATAGACTTCTAGATATTTATAAGAGAAAACACCTGATTCATAAATATTTCTAGCTAGTTAAGACTAACACACAGACTAGCATTCTCAGCATGGCCTTACTTCATGAGTTAAAAAAGCAGCAGGGAATATAGATCACAGACAAGAAAACTGTCCCTCTCCTGTGCAAAGCATCTTTGCAAATATGTGATGTCTGTCCAGCTCATAGTACCATATTGCATTGTGGTAAGAGGAGTTTCTACAGAAGTCTCAGGCAGCTGCAATTCAGCACTTGGTCTGACTGCTGGTCATGACTCTACTCCAGGTTCTTTCCTTCACTGAACATGTTACACGATCACAAACACATTCAGCTTCACTTAGCACGGTCCTATTACTGATGAACCAGGGCTTTTTCCGTGAAATACAGCGTTGCATACTTAGAACAAGTATGTGATTCCCTCCATACTGGGTCAGACTAAAGACCCTTTCACATCCGTGTTCCAGTTTCAGCTGTAACCAACAGCAGATCCCTTAGGACAGTGTTAGAGCAGGGCAACTACAATCTGATGCTCTCCTGGAGTAAAATTACTTCTAGCAATTTACAGCTAAGGGATTTCCTAAGTGACAAGCAGTGTTTGGTGATTAATATCTTCCAAATGTGATTTGGCTTTTATTTAATTATTATTATTTTTTTGGTTGTGTTCATTGTGAGTTCTCTGGGAGAATTCTGAACCCATACAAGCAGCACTGAGAGCATCATATGGCAAAGCCCAGAGCCCTGGCAATTTGAACTTCATTGTGTTGTGGGAAGAAACAATCCTTTTGTGTAGTTTGATACTGCCATTTGCTAGTTTCATTCAATGCCCTCTAGCTCAGGGCAGCAGAGAACCATTCCCTATTTATGCCTCTCATTCTTCTCATTATTTTATAAACCACTCAAAATCTTCCTTCAGCATTTGCCTTTCAGGCTGGGGAGCACTAGTAAAATAATTGTTCTTTAAATAATCTGTGATCTCAAAAGCTCCTCTGCCAACTGAGAGACACAGATATGAAATTGCTCTGTGCTCAGGGAACAGAGACCTGGAGAGAAACATAATGTTTCCCTTCCTGTTTTCCCAAAAAAAGGGTTCAACCTGTCACATGTATGGTCACTGTTTGGTGGACAGAAGGTTGATCACCACTGCAGGAAAAAGAGTTATCCTCTGAGTTTTAAGAAAAATTTAGAAATTATCAAAAGCAATGGTGAGGGCTGGCAAAGAAATGACAGAATATTTCATGTAAACTGTATCTGAAGTTGTGCTTTTCAGAATTATCTGAATGTTTTCAGTTGTTCCTTGTGGCTTGTTTGGTTCTGTTTTGTTGTTCCCTCTCTTTTCTTTTTGTAACATTTTTTTACTCTCTAAAAATGATAATACAAGGTTGCATAACCATGAAGGTCACATGACTTCTTGAAGTCTTTATGTGCATGATCAGAGTGAGTTGTTTAGATAATATCACCAGAATGTCCAGAATATTTTATTTTGCCAAAAGTAGCTGGCTTGGTTTTGCTTCTTGGAAATAATTTGTCTGCAAAGAAATAATCTGACACACTCATCAGAAGATATCAAAATACAAATAGTAATTTTCTGAAAAGAAAACCTAACAAGAAAGTTAGCTATTGACTGCTGTGTATTTCTGTATCATATAACCAATACTTTCATTCTGTCCTAACAAAACACTTCCTAAATGTCATTTATTGTTCAACACTTAAACCTCAGTCTAGTCATGAGCTAAAGCTTCATCAAACTTCATGAATACCAAATCTGGGCCATCATCCCTTCTGTCTATGCTCTACCTCAGCTATAATGCATCCTTTAAAATGCTGTGTTCATAAAAGGGAATGGGCATTTCAAATCCAAACCTTACCTTTTCAACTCAGTTCTCCATTTCAGGTTCTGCTGCATGCAGTGGTTGTTTCCTGAGAGGTCTGAACACTGACATGATACTTAATGCCAAAAAAATGGACTATTTTAACTAAGCAGAGAATCATCATAGGCTGTAAAATATGATTTATCACAAACAAGTCAGCTTGCCCCACCTCTGTTTACCTGTATTTTTCTGCATTTGGAAAATTAGAAATTGGATACACAGAAAGAACAAGAAAGAATAATCACACTCAGATATCTATTGGTACAAAGATTTCCTTTAGAATTACATGTTCTTCTAAGGTTGCCAGAAGTTCTAAGCTGTTCACATGAGCCAATGCTGCTGGATTTTTACTGAGATTGCCTACAGTACATTTCTATTGTTCTCAAAACTGAAAAATTAAATAGGAAATTATTGGTGACTGAAATTAGGAAAAGACACTATGGGAGTCTAATAGATTACAGAAGACTTAAGCCTTGTCTTCTGAAATTGGAAATAAAAGATTGTGTTATTATGATAATGATATAGGAGAGAAAATATACAGAAGTCCCACAGAGGAAAGGCATCACACCAAGCTCTAGTTTCATGTGTCTTAAACACAGGAAGTTTGTTTTCAGTACCAAAAAAAAATACTCAAAATTACTATCTATTACATGAAAATTAAGAACCCATCACCACAGGATAAAGTCTTACCATGTAATGTTAAAATAATGTAAAAAACCCAAAACTGTCTTTTTATTCTACATGGGCTGTTGGATGTGATGTCAACAAGAAATGAAAAAGGTCTTTGGCTTAAATATATTAATAAATTTTCTGTATTATCTTTCAGGAGAACTATTTTACTCACATTCACCTTGAATTCTAATTCTCAGGTGTGGCATCTGATTATTTTTCTTCTCTGTCTACAGATTAATATTCCAGGGAAGTCGCACATCTTGTTTGAGTTCGTCTTGCTTAGCTTTCCCATATTTCCCCCTAATTCTTTAAAAACAAGAAGGATATTATGCTTACACAAGGTCATAGTTAAGCAAAGCTTTTGCACTTAATAACAAATACCTGAATAATCCCAGTTAGGTCCAGACAACTTTTCATAGAAGTGCAGTCTATGGTTTAAGTCCATAAAACCCTTCTGGATTTCCACTTAACCAGTTTAGGCTAAATTTAATATGATTTTTTAGGTTAAGAGTAATATTCTTAATTAAATACTCTAAACTGTTTATTAGGAAAGGAACAGTTCTATGCAAAGAAATAATGGGACTAAAATAGCCATATCATATGATTTCACTAATAGTTTTTCAGATGTATCAGTGACACAGCCTGCAAGAAGGTAAACAACAGTCTATAGGAATACTCTGCTTTTTGTGTGCAGGGAGCGCTTAACAGGACCAGTGCTGGGCTCCAGCACAGATCATCAAGGCAGTTACCCCTTTGAGCTCCTGCAGACATCTTTCACTGTGTATGACCCAATTAGCAGTAAAACACAAACACATAATCTAACCAGTAAAAGATGTCTTTTCTCATTATTATTCTACTTTGTGTGTCCTGACAAGAGACTAAAAGGGAGGCTAGGACTGCAATAACTATCATGGAATATCCTGAGTCGGAAGGGATTCACAAGGATCACCGAAGTCCAACTCCTGTCACTGCACAGGACACTCCCAAGAATCTAAGAATATTGTAATCAATAAACTCATAAATATGCATATTGCAATTCATAAATATGTACAACAAATAGCACGGGCTAAGGGTCTTGAGGATTTCCCTGTTGTTCCAGTTTGGTAAGTACTTGAAAGGAAAAAAAAAAATGCTGTGGCAAAAAAGAAATTAACCCCTATGGATTTCTGAAAGGCAGATGAACACATGAAGTAAAAACCTTGCATTAAGTAGATGGAATGTTTTTCCTCTCCACTTAGTCTAAGGTTTTTTGGAAGCATGTTTTGTGAAGGCTAAGATGCTCTTAGCAGAGACCAGAAGGAATGAATGGAAAGGTCAGTCATGTGCAGCAGCAATAGTTACTTCCAAGAGCCTCTTGTTTTGGAGGACTTATTACTTCACTCTCTTCCACCAGAGTCTTTGAAACCAACCTCCGGCAGCTGCGTGGCCGCCTTCCATACGTTCTGGCTCTGCAGGAGCAGCCACTGTTGACTTGCCAGAGACGTGAACTGAAACGTGGGAGTGTTTGTGTCCTATAAAATAATTCAGCTATGCCAGAGAAAAGTAATAGCCAAAATTACTGGAGTCTGCATTTCTTAAAGTGAATAAAGCAGGGAAATACTTACTGGAGAGGCAGCGCCTTTCATAGCCCTGTTCCCACAGAAGTGCAAGGCTGTGCTATGGGAAGCTCTAGCCACAACACTGGCACTCTGAGAAATACTGAGCTACAATCCTTGTTTCCTGTAACGATGCTCCTTAAGTGACTTTTATGCAGTGCAGACAACAGCTGAATTTAATGAACTCAAAAGTATATTTTAATAAGGAATTGAAAATTGCAGCATCATTAGCTTTTTGTGTTTTACTAAAGGTTAAATAGGAAAGGCTTGAATGGCCATGGTGATTGTAAATTGCCTTCCAACGTGCCTTCACTGTAGTATCTCAAAGTGTATATATAGATATTTCTTCCAAACACTTATGTTAGAAGTGGTAGAATGGAAGGACTGGATTTTGAAAGGTATACCTGTGCTAAACCAAAATGTCAGGCAGAGCAACAGCCATAGATGCTCTCAGTCATGTGCTTTGTTCCCAGTAAACTCTCTGTACTAAAAACCATGAGATTAATTAAGATGTCATTTGTGGAACTCAATGTATACAAATGCAACAAATCAAATTTAAGGCAATCAGTTGTTTCACTTGATCCATCAAAAATTAGTCTAAATTAGCTTAGATTCCTGAGAGAAAAAACTTTCAGAACAGCATTCTAATTAAAGGGAGAAGAGGATGATTTTAAAGAGCAACAGGGTCTAAAGAAAGAAAACAGAAGCAAGAATAGAGTGAAGGAAAAGATACCAGAAGGTCTGAATTATTCAGAGCACTTCCCTGTTTTCCTCTAAAGACTTCAACAAGTCAGGTCAGTCTTCTACATTAGTAATCATGTATTAGTAATCAAATACTTTTTGGCTAAGTGTAGACAACATCAGGAAAGGAGAAAGCAAGTAGAGACAATAAGAGGAAGCAGAACTAAAAGTACTCACAAAATATGTATATATGTTTGGAATAACAGCACTGTGAAATAAATGAATAAGATACATTTCTTCTGTACTTCATGAGTGATGACTAGATTATAATAAAGTATGGATAGAACATATGCCTTTAATATTTATAAACTAGCATAAAGATTTTAGTTGTGAATAGAACTTTGTCATGAAAGTAAAAAAATTACAGCATCATTTAGTTACATAATAGTCAAATACCCCTTGAAACTCTCCTAGAAGTCCAAATTCACCTTTTCTTAGTCTGTGTCACCTCATACATGGCCAAAAGAGGGGTAAAATGGAATAAGATTTGTTGTGCAGTAAAAAAAANTAATAGGATGAAAAAAAATCTTATTTCCACTCATGCCCTTGTCCAAGATATGGAGTTTACTTCCCAACACAAGGACGAATGCAGCACTCAGCTCAGCCTGACAGCCAGCAATTCTCAGTGGCTCAAACTGAATCACGGTCCACTGTACAAGTATGGAATGGCAGCAAGAGCCTGAAGTCTGTCTCGCTTTACAAAGGAATGGAATACCTGAACAGCTTCCCTAACCTGAGCAGAGCCAAACTTCTGCCCACAAATCCTGACCTCTGCATGGATTTCCACTGACATCATTGGACTGTGTAGGTAATTGTCTATGCAAACGGATTTATCTGCAGGTTATGGGCCAGAGTTCGTGTCTACTGGGTTGTCTGGTTTGCTGTATTCATCTGGGAGTCTTTTCAGGTTTGGATATTAAACTCTGCTGCTCAGTCCCCCAGAAATTTTTCCTTCTCATTCCTCTCCAACTGACTGCTGAATTTTTGGGATGGAAAATGTCAGAGAGAGCAGGATTTTCTGAAAGACATACTTTGTGAAGCAAGATTTTGATCTTGTCCTTGCCCACGAAAATCTCGCCACTTATATAAAAAGACAGATACATGAACAAAAAGAAGCAAATTCTGACTTAGATTAAAAAAAATAAATAAATAAATTGGAGATGATGAATGCTACAAAGACTTTGTAGATGCATAGGCTTCACCACTTTTGTTAAAAGCCAGCCCTTAAAGAAATTCTAACCATATTGTTCCTTCCTGTGTTACCAGCAAAGCATTAAATCAGAATGTGCTACTTGAAAAATTGGTTATAGAAGTTCAGGTTATTTGATGGCATTTACAGAGATCTGTCTCATACTTAAATTATATACTGTATTTAGGTACTTAAGAAAGAGGGATGCATACCATGATACATGAAAATTTTAAACAGTTTCAAAAGAAAAATGATATTTAAAAATAATAATCCATTCTGATTGTCATAAATTTGGAAGACAGTTTCCTAAATGACAAAACAATGTATCAAGAAACCTTGTGTTTCATGTATGCTTAAAAATCCCACAACCAGAATAAAAACATTACTAAACCCCACCCTTCAGGGTTGCTTACTTCTACTACTTACAGACAGTGTCTTAATGAGAGAAAAACTAAATAGAAGTGGGAAGATCTGGCCAGTTTTAAATTCCTGAGCATTTTGCATATGATTTCAAAGGGTAGGATGTTTCTGAAGTATTTTCTTTGAGTGTTTCGATTCCACTGCAGTGCAAAGAGTATTTCTGTTTTCTCATTGTGAGACTGATAATTTCAATTAAGAAATCAGCGAGCAACAAAAGTAATGATACATTTCCATTGTGGCTGTACTTTTAGATGGATGGAGGGAAAACTTTAGAAGAAATCAGAATCTTCTACTGAGCATGACTTCGGTAGCACAGATCCTTGTATATCCTTTGAACAAATACCTGGAACAATCCAAATATTTGCCTGGATGCTACAACAATTTTAACATGCATGTTTACTGCGACTGGCTCTTCACAATTTCTCAAGAACTGCGCAGTGCAGAGCACTTTGAAGCGGGAAGGGCTACTGTGCAAGACATGAGGTTTGCCTCTTGTGCCTTGAGTAAACAGTACTTGCATTTCTTCTTGCTCTGGACTGTATCCAGAGCATTCTGGGTGTGTGACTTTGAATGAGGTTCATGCTCCCTCTGACCACACTGTCAAGGGCTGCTGAATTAATGTGTGCCTGCCCTGGTAGCACTCTCCTCCTGGCATAGGTCTGGGTGACTGCTGTGCTGTAAGTGCTGCTGCTTCTGTCTCGCTCCCATTTGGCCCACAAGTTATAGAGACTCCTCTTGCCAGATTACAACTGTGTGTAAAAGTATGGTTTTTACATTTAGGCTGCTTGGCCAAATGTGTCTGTCATTGTCCAGTCACAGTAACTGTTAAAAGTTTTAAAAAAACAGAGAATAAAGTTGAGGGTTACACTTGGCTGATGGAAGAGGTTTCCTATGCAATGATCACTTTTAATAGCAAAAAAGCAATAAAAGATGCAGTGACTGGGAAATCACATATCGAGGTAGACTTAAACCACAGGATTCACACTTGTGTTAAATTTCAGTTCCTTACCATACAGGTTTGAGAATGCTTATTTCTGTGATTCTGCTCTTGGCAAAGCAGAGGAGAACCACGACTTGCAGTTCACAACACAGTAGTCCATAGGAGGATCAAAGACAGAGGTTGATCTCTTCTCCTTTGCAGTAAAAAGGTTTAATGAAAATTAAGGTGGTGCTGAGCATGAAGGGATTGTGAAGACTGAAATTAATGTTCACTTCTGCCTGTTCCCCTCTATCCCCACTTCCATGCAAGAACAAAACTGCTTCACAGCATCAGATCTGACAGAACTAGGTTGTCATGAGGCAGCATATCAAAGCAGTAGCTGTAGCTTCAGCCTGCCTTCCTCTTCTGTTGGCTTCTGATGTAAACGGGGACGGTGGGGGTGACTGAAAGCAGAAAAAGATGAAATGCTAAGAGCAATGTGTGATATTTATTTGGGATATTCTACATGATGGAACCTCAGACTTCTTTTTTCTTCATATGCCTATTTTCATTCCAATATTTTAAAATTATTGCTTTGTTTTTGTCATCTTCCATCTTGCTTCAGGAGAATTTCTTGAGGCCTGCCTACAGCCAACATAAATCAAGAAGGCTCATTTCAAAGTGTCACTGTTATACTAAGGAAGACTGGTGTGACTGCAATAAAATACAGTTGTTAGTGTGTGTTAAAAGGACAACAAGTACACCCAACAGATTCTCTGAGAAAATTTGAAATCCATTTGAATGGATATAAGCTCAGAGCAGTTAGGATATACTGTGTTCTCTTAAATTTGGTCACCCAAGTAAGAGTGAAATACTGAAGGATGAGAATCAATGTCCTTTTATTCCTTTCTCAACTAATTATCAAGAAAAGATAGGCTAGTACAGAACAGATGCAGACACGTATTCAAGTGCTAGAAGCAATGGCTTGTGTGGCACATTGGAGAAGCCAAAAATATGAGAGAAGCTTGATCATAAAATCCAAATACATGAATATATATGCCAAAAATCCAAATCTTTGAACAAAATTATTGAGAAAAAATAAGTGAAGAAAAGTTCAGAGAGAAGGAAACCAAGTACACTTCAACAATGGCCTAAATTAAATGGTAGTTATTCCTGTTTTACATCTGAAATTATAAACTCTTATGTAATATTGAATTACGCTTAAATCCAAATAGAAAGCTATGAAATATTTATATGTAAACAACTTAGAAATTATTCTGATTTATTAAAAAAGTTTGCAGGTTGTGAAAATGACACTTTGTGTCCCACATGGCAACTTTGAAACTTTTAATACATTTACAACAGAGAGACCTCATTTCAAGGGCAAAATATAACAGAACAACCCAAGCAGATATAAAGCAGTATTAGTTCCAGGAACAAATACAAGAACTTTGGTTTATGCCCCCAAAGAGGCCTTTCACAAGCTAATGCATAAAAAGAAACGTTTAGATTTTATTCTCATGACTTGGTTTACCTAACATAGACTTCAGAAAAAAAAATTCTCAGCTAAAAGCCAAAAAAGAAAAAACAAACAAACAAACAAACAAACAAACAAACAAAACCCATGCATCTCTTGAGGGAAACGTAAGTCAGAGCAAGTAACACAAGCTCCAAATGAGCCAGGTAGTCACTTCTCTCACTCTGGGCAAGAAAAACTCTCAGTGAAATTGTTTGTATCTTGCAGTAGAAAACCAAGTCCGAGAAACTTTGAATCTTGTTTTAGCATAAATTTTACTTCAAACACTCATAAAAGATTTAATTGGATTTCATTGATGTCCATTGACTCTACTGAAGCAAATACTGCACTAATGGCATAGTGTGCAAGCAAAATCCCTCTCAGGACTTGAGAGATGTAGGGAAAAAAGTATGATTGAGTTTGAATGGCAATAACACTTACAAAAAGCATTGCTTGCCCATATATATGGATTGCATCAATATTTCTTTTAAACCAAACACATTTTCTGAACCCAAATTTGCTCACAAAGCAAGACAATTTCAAATTCCTGACAGGTGGACCATAACAATTTTAATGTTTTTTATTTTAAATAATGATTTGTGTACCTTAGTATGTCATTGCAGTGACTTAATGTTGTTTCTATAAATGTTGTGTATATATAAATATATGTATATATCCATCACATTATACTTTCATATCTATTATGCAGTGAGGACTACAAATAAAAAAAGCATTTTATGCTAATGAACATTAGTTTCTCAGCAAACGTGTCCTACTTGCACAAATGGCAAGTTGTGGAGACTCCAGTAAGAATAAACCAAGAGTCTCTGGTATATAGACAAAAGCACTAAAAAGGCCCAAGGCAATCAATGGTGGCAGTTTCTTCCTGGGGAAATTATGGAATGAGTCCTTTCAGGCTGATAAGGAAATAGAATCCCCATCTGCAACAGTCTACCTAACTCTTAGAGCAGAGTTTTCCTTGGAACTTTTAAAAGTGAACCTGGATAAACAGAGGCCAGAGGAGGAGCCCTGCAGTTTGTACGTGTGCTCCTGCAGGCGTGTTCCATACAGTGAGAGGTTACTCTTTCAAGTCCTGTTTAAAATACCACAACTATTAAAACTGTAAAGTTCTCAGCTTCCCAAAAATGTGCTATATACACTCCTGGAGCACGCACTGCACTGGGGCTGCCTCTTGTTTAGTTGTTCAGCTGTCTAGTTCTTGGACCAAAGTCAAGCCTGGGTAGAAAACAGGCTCTGAGCTATCCAGATAAAGGCAGCTCTGGGCATGCAGGAGTGCAATGCATAAGGTACAAAAGGAACTCTAATGTCAAAACAAACTGATGCCCAGGTGATAACTGGCAGCAACTTTTACTATGTTCCTGATTTTTATTTTTTTTTTTAATAGAATTTTGGTCTCAGAAGACTCCCTTTACCCCTTCTTGGGTGCTAAACACTAGTTAAGATGAACCTTGAATTCTGGGACGTGTGACCCTCAACCATTAGCACAGTCAGTAAAGCAATGGTTGGGAAAAGCATAGCCCCAGTAGAAGCAGCATCAGTTTGCATTTCTGGCACTGTTTCTGTTGCTGATACAGTGAAATTTTGGACTTCTCTGGTCCTGGCAGCCAGCAAAATTCAGTACCCCAAAGTCTTCCTTCCCCCTTATGGCAGCAGCAGGCTAGGTGATTAGTAGAGTATTCCCCTTACATTCCAAACAAAACTCTCATTTTTTAATCTGACCACTGGAAAATTTTTTCAACCACCATCTGTTACAAAGTCACAGAGTTTTTCAAAATTTTTTGCATGCTTTTTTCAAATGTCTTCTAAATTGTGCTTGCAGTTGTAAAAGAAGTTTTGCATATATGAGCATTTGTGATACACAAATGAAAATGTTTACTTTTGATAGATGACTTTTTAAAAATTATTATGTGCTATTATCATATTACTCTGAAAGAAATCTTGTACCTACTCAAATAGCTTTATGCAACTGGACTGGATGGACAGAGGAAAGTTCAGTGTCATGCTTAAAGTTTGTTCACATTCAGAGCTGACCTTCCAGTGAAATTCAAAATCAGAAAAGTTTAGAGAGCTTAGAACAGGCCTCATATAAATCATACAAACCTCAAACTCTGCAACAAGGGTTGCTTGTCCAGAAAGCTAAAGTGTTTATTTAAAGCTGCATGCACATGCATGAAAAATTCAGACCTTATTAAGATACCCTATTTCATATCCTGCTCTGCTAATCAGTTATCTATCTTGGATGAAAATAACTGTTGATTTACTTGTTGAACTTTGCTTAAGACATTCCAGACTGAAGCTAATACCACAAGTAATACAAAATATGAAAGGCAAACTAAGCAAACTTTAAAAAAAGAAAAAAAAAACACAACTCAAGACTGCATTTGCTTCTCAAAATTAGTCACGCAGAAAGTGGTCTGATTCTCGAACCATTCTTTTTCCTACTCCTAGCCAAATCAACAATTTGCATTATTTCTAGTGTTCAGCATGTGGAGCAGAGCACACAGATGTATGCCTGTCAGCTTTTCCAGTACAACACGCAAATATTTTCCTTCCACAGAGAACTAGGTCCTTGACTCAGTGTCTTAGCAAGCAGACGTTATTCATTATAACACAACACAGATGCAATTCAGATTTCATTTACATTGCTTTCATTCAATGACTCAAGCGGCACATTTAGATGAACAGAATTCCATGCCCATAATTCGTTTTATGGAAAAGGATGGAAAATTACTGATGCTTTTAAAGGAGTTCAAAGGGTTGCAGAGATGGCTTTCTCAGCAGGCCTAACCTAACTGTACTTCATTCAAGGACACTAATAAGGCTGTTCATGTATATCTCTAACATTGTCATGGCATATTGATTATAATGTTGAAGATCTAAGTGTGTTATTCTGCAAAGCCTCAACTATCATTGTGCAAACAGCAAGGCTATTTCCTTTCCCTTTTGTCAAGTCCGGGGAGTGTGCCAGGTGAGGAACTATTTTGGGTTTGCTTCTTTTGTCAGACGTAGTAATGATGGATAAAATAAATAATTAGTAGTGAAATAAGTACAAAAGCTAAATCAATCTTTGCTTATTAAGTGAAATTCCCTATATCCAGTAGAAGATTGGCTTTAAAAAATGCTTTTATTTCCCCTTATTCCTTCTACAGCTTAATGGGCTCCTATCATATAGTTGCTATCATGAGGATGCTTTTAGCTGTACTTGTGAATAAAACTTCGGCTTCATCTTTGTTAAAGTCAAAGTAAATGCCACCCATACCCTCTGCTATTATTTGGGTCTGATTCAGTCTGCATTTAATCAAAATCTCCTTGAACTGAAAGACTTTACTTAAAGTTGGAAAATCTGAACGAGTCCATGAGGATTTGTGCCTAACATGACATCAGTATTTAACATCAATTAATTCACTGTCAGTAAATTTTATAACATTTCTGTGCTTCCAGCTGAAAGTATCAGAGGACCAACATTCCAATAATGAAAGACATAAAAGGAATAGTGTCTGAAAATGACAATCCAAAACAGTTCTGAGAAGGTCGACTACAGAACCCAACACCAACATTAAAAGGTGCACAGCTGGGAGCAATGTGAGGCACAGCTGCTTCAGGAGGCACAGAAAGAGCCATCCCTTCTTTGGACATTAACTAAACCATAGAGCTCAAGATGCTGCACATCACATGTACAACAGCAACCATCACAAATGGTTAAGACTACCTGAAAGTCTTTATGGTGCTCTTACTACTTCTAGCAAGGAATTTGAACTCAGCTTTGCTGAAGCTTCCCAAAGCACACTGCAGTTGCTTGCTCCCTGCCTCCTGCCTCTACTGAAGGAAGCAGGTCTGATTCTAAGCTGCCCCCAAAGCACATCTGCTGAATTCGGGTTCTGGGAAAAGCAGCCCTGAGGTCAAACATTTCCAATCAAGTATCAAAGACACTTCACTTAAACCAAGGGGAATAAAAGTACATTTTCAACCCCCTTATGCCAAGGACAGGGGGTGCAGGCTAAGAAATTTGAGTGTTTCTTCAAAATTGTTCTTGAAAAGTGAAAACCTGTCACAGGTTATCACTTTCAACAGTACAAATATGAGCAGTGTATACAGTGCAACAGACATTCCTGCGGCTGTTTCAGGTGTGGGAAACACAGGATTTGACCAAGTATTCATTACACTTGGAGGCTGAAGATGCTGCAGATCATCTCAAGCAGAGAACTTGTCACAAAGTGTCAGTATTATTATCCAGAGGGACTTCGATGGCTGATACTATCAGCAAGGATGTAGAAAGTGTGTGATAAAATGGTAATGCCATACAGTATTTAGGGGAGACAGTTACTCAGATGAATCATGTATCATATATTGTGTCATAACTATAAATCAATGAACTGTATGCTGAAATTCCAGCTGAAACCAAATTCATAAATGTATGTGTATGGGAAAAGTAACCAAACCTACAACTAAAATTCCCCAAGGTTCACAATAAAATAGACCAAGTTATGCATTTATTAATACCGGTAAAAAAAACCCAAACAAAACAAANCTTTAAGATATCTTCTATCACTTCTCAGTTTCATAGGCAGTCTGTAATATTTTATTTCCATTCTATTTATTTGCTATTTTACAGAGTTAATATTATAAGTTCTGGTTATATAAGCAGACACAGTTACCCATAAGCTGCCAACACCGACTGCATGAAGTCCTTACATTTTGAGTTAAGTAAGCAAAAGAAAACTAAACTCTGAATAACATAAGATTTTTACAATAAAGTTTTGTATTTGAATACTGCTCAGCTCCTGGGCTGTCCAAGCTGCAGACAGAGTAATTTGTACAATTTGTTCACACAAAACTAGCTTAAATATATGTAAAATAAATCCTGCCCAGCAAACCCCTGTGTTAATGTCCCTCAGGAGCTCAGACTACCAATCCCATCTCCACTTGTACCTGAATTTTAATTCAAACACTCAAAAAATGAGAACCTAATAAAGAAGGTGCCTAAGTGGTAAGACCAGTCTAAATCAATCTCCAGTCTTTGCACAGAATGTATTATCTTTGAAATCATTAAAAATGAGTATTTAAGTGTTATATTTTCACAGACTAAAATGTAGCCTCTGATCACTCAAGGTTGTTTTCAGAGGACAGATCTGATGTGACATTACTCCTCAGCTTCCCCCGGCAGATATTTTATACCATAAGCCTGTAATCCAGCCTTATGGATTGGCAAGCAGATGTTAAGCACGCTGTTACCTTTTAGGATTTAATCTTATTAGGCTTAGTAGAAAGAACTTTTTTCTCCTCTAAGGACTGTTTATCTTTTCTCAGGAAGCGTCTGCAAACATGAAATTGCAGTGGCAGAAGAAGTTCCAAACTTAGATTGTGTTTACATCTCCTTCTGCAACTAATCAGTCTATGGATTAGTCACAAACTGTAGGGGATCTTCTGTCACTCCAGAAATCTGCATGTTCAGGAATGTCCTTGGAGGGTTTTTTAATTATAAAAATTAAACAAGATTGAGATTTCTCAATTTTCACTCACTGAAGTAATCTGGGTTAAGTGGTGGCCATCTGCCTTTCTGTGTAAGGTGGCTTTTACATTTCATTCATGAAAATAAATCGACCTCCTGTTGTGCTCTTGCAGAAACAGTACACTTGGCCAATGGGTCACAGCTAAGCACTGTATCTAAGATACGAAAAACATGGGGAAGAAGAGGTTTGGGTCACACAATAAAACTGCTGTATTGGATCAGAACTCCAACTCTGCTAACTTCCATCTACCATACTAGCTGGTATCACTTGCTTCCAAGAAAAGCATAAAGCATTCTTGCAGAGCAGCTCCAGAATAACAAACCATCAAATTAATCTCTCCTCCTAATTTGACGTTGCCAAAGCTGTGTTTATATACAACCATATATAATTCCTTCCAAATCTTGTTTCTTGTAGTGCTGTACTGTAAATGTTTTGATAGCTGTAATTTACTCCCAAGACTATCAGTTAAAGTCTGTGAAAAGTTTATGATTCCTGAATATGCTTTTTATAGATATTTTACATAGAATATTTTGGGAAACAAATAAAGCATTTAAGTTCAGCATATTGAAAGCTGTTTACGGCAAAATGTCAATAGTAAGTCTTCCTGCTTGCCATGCATATATAACTGAACAGAATGGAAGTGGGTGCTCCTAAATTCCATTTCAAGCATTGCCTGTTACTACATTAAGCAGAGCAATTAATTAACTAAGAAAATGATATATAAATCACTAAAAGAAGGCTCATAATTTCCTTGGGTTTTGAGAATGTTTAAAGCATCTAATTAATACTAGAAATGGAAAAAAAGATTAATATTTTTATTTTTGTAAATATATCAGGCAATTCTTTGATAACACATTTTAAATAACCCACTAAAATGTCCAGGTATCCTTCTTTCAACTGCTTCTCTTCTATTACAACAAGCAGAGCAAACATATTGGTTTTACCTCCACTATAGCTATTCCACGCTAGTTAAAATTCCACTGCTTGCAGTGGGCACTCCATAGAGGGGCCTGTGCTGTCACATGCATTAAAGATGTTTAGCTCCATGAAGTTATTTTTTCCTCAGTTATATGTAAAAAGTCTAATTTTCTCATACCTCTTTTCCCACAGTAGAGAAAGATACTGCTGCAACACTCTTTTACATGACTTTGTGAAGAAGAGTGAGTAAATTCTGTATAAAGGCATGTCAAACCCAATGAAATTTGATAAATAAAATTCAATTCTTTCAAAAGCACCTGCATTAAATACAGAATGAAATTTACATACTAAATGAAAGGATAATTAGTAAATAAAACTAATTTGTTGCAGAGTGCAACAGTGTATATCTGCCTTTGTACATAACAGTGCAGCACCCACTGATTGAACCGATGTACTTTGTGGAGTGCCATCCAAAGGAACCTATAAAAGCTTTCAGAGTGACACACCTGCAATTCACAGCAGTATTCCTGACCTAAAACTGTACCATTCATTTTGCTAGAGAAATATTTGGGCCAAGGGCTTCCACAACAGGCAGGGAATTTGATACCTAGGAGAAGGGAAAGGATGTGATATTCACTTCTCCCAGAACTACAGACATCAAAGGGAAACCACCTTGAGCTCCAGAGACTCACCTTGGGTCTGATCTGAATCAACCTCACAGGTACCCCACTGGTTAAAATTATTAGAAACTACAAAAATGTATGGACAGAGGGATTTTACACTGAGAATTTGACATTTTTGCAGACTGCATGGCAAGCCCTTATTATTTTAAAGTAAAAACATCTTCATTCAGAAAGAAACCTGAATAAGCTGAAGTAGTTAGAAATAGATATGAAGGGAAGAAGGTGACTCACTGCAGTGACATAACAGTCAGCAACTATCATTTTGGAGCTCAGAAGCTCTTAGTGATAGGAATCTGAGTGATACTTGGTTTTCAGCATAAACGAATGGGATAAAATAAAACATGTTTGACTTAGCTCTTGTGAAATCACAGATTCTGTCTTTACAAATCTTTTCCCATAGAGTTTCTTGTTTCTATTCACAAGTTGTGGCATTTCTTTTCTTTGATGGGACTTTCTATTTTTTTCTTTATTTTCTATCAAATTCCACCTTTTTTTTTTTTTTCTTGTTAATACTGAAATGCTACAAACATCATATCCTGGTGTTCTAACCTGGTGTCCTGGTTATAGTAGCCAGGACCAGTTTGCCACTGTGTGGGTGTGTATTATAAACCCTGTATGTCATTTTCTCATGAACTGCTCACAATGGGCCATTTTCAGCAGCTGCCCAGGGCACACTCGACACCTCAGGCTACAAACTGGGGCTTTAGGAACTTCTGTGAGATAAGGAAGGTTTCCTGTCTTCACATCAATGGCTCAGGTGTGACAACTCCCCTCCAGGGAGCCATTAGTACCTTCACACCCTCCTGAGGGGTCATGTGTGCTAATGGGCCATCGGGGATGCCAAAAATACGCCATGATTCACCTCACAGAGTAAATCACCCATTTAGAAACTCCCCACCCTGGGAGAGGGACTGGGCATTCCCATCTGAGCCCAAGAAGATATAAGTTCGGGATTTTGGGCCCTCTTGTTGGATCCAAAGGAGGAGCAGAGCCTCAACAGGACTGTGGCTATCACTCTGACTAGCAGGTTTTTATTTTTTTTATTTTTTTTTACTTTGAACTCAGGGGGGCCTGTGGTGCTCAACACAGGGATTGGTGAGCTCCATTCTGCTCATGCCCTGCTGTGCTGGGCTGTACATCTCTTTTTTGTGGGTGTCGTGGTTTTCACATGGTGTCCACCCAAACCTCCAGGCCCCCCCTTTCCCAGAGGGACAGGAAAAGGAGGAAAGGCGAGGAAAAAAAACCTAGCGGAGAGACAATGGCAAAACAAATTCAGAGTAGCTAAATACTTAAATTTATTACTAACAAGATAAGAACTAAAAGTAATAAAACTAAAAAGTAAGAAATAAATCAGTCTTAAGAACATCCATCTCCTCCCACTCCTCCCTCTTTCCAGCAGTTTGAGGGAGCAGGGAATGGGGGTTTGCAGGTGGTTGTTGTTGCTGCCATTGCTCTTGTCCTGTGGGTCACTCCATGGGGGGCAGTCGGGTCTCTGCACCCCGATGGGCTCCGTGGGCTGCAGGGACACAGCTGCTCCACCACGGTCCTGCCCACGGTCTGCAGGGGGGCCGCAGCTCTGAGTCCTTCCCCTGCTCCTGTGGGGTCCCTCCCATGGGAGGCAGTCCTTGATAGACTTCTCCAATGTGAGTCCACCCCCCAGGCAACACTTCTACCAGGGGGAAAAAACCTGCTGCAGTGTGGATCTCCTTCCTCCAAGAGTCATGGCCTCAAGTCTCTTCCAGGATCTCACTCCATCCTGGGTCTCCCACAGGACAACAACTCCTTCGGGCATCAACCTGCTCCTGCAAGGGCTGCAGGTGGGTCTCTGCACCCCAATAGATCTCCACGGGCTGCAGGGAGAGGGGGGAAATAGTTCTTCCCCACCACTGCTCCAGTGTGGTCCCTCCTTCGCCTCCTCGTGCTCTGACCTTGGTCTCTCTCTCTCTGCATTGTTATCTCATGGCTTCAATTTTTCAACTGCCCCACACTCCTAATTCTTAAATATGTTATCACAGAGGTGTGACTATGATTCTTAACTGGCTCAACTCTGTCCACCAGCAGGAAGTCCCTCCTGGACCTGGCTGTCAATTGGCTCCACAGGACAGGAGAAGCTTCTGGCAGCTTCTAACAGAAACCATCCTGGAAGCCCCCCCTTCTACTAAAATTCATCTACAGAAACCCATGACAGTGGGTCAGATGGATTTTCCTTCTGTATCAGTGTATTTATTGTGATCTTTTTTTAAAATTGTTATTCTGACTTGCAATCTCCTTCTGAGTTGGGTTTGTTTCTCCTGCTGGTTTACCTTTAAATGAGCACACCTGGGCTTTGCTTATTCCAGCACTTCATTATTTTGCCACATTATTTACACTAAAATAAAGTCTTAAGGGAAGTGTTTGGAGAAGCAGGGAATACCAAAGAAGCCCACAAGAAAGAAGGAGTCCCAGTGACAGGTTGTCTAGTCTATGCTTTAGTCATGATACCCACAGAGGCCAAGAGTATCCAACAGTAGAGACTGGAGAGGAGCAGGTTCCATCCCTCTCTCGTCCCTAGTGATGCTTAGGGATCCTACGTCCGAGATGTCTCTGCCCTTATTTTCCAAGGTTTAACATTCATACCCTCTTCTGGATCTCTCAAAACACTCTTTCTTCATTGAAAACTATCACTCCTGATTTAAGATTTATGCAAAAGCTTTCAGCTGCATGTTGTGTTTTTCCACTGTTTTCCCTGTACTTTAGAGTGAAACATCTCATTTCCACAAGCGTGAGCAGCACTTGGCTGGC
The DNA here is from genome assembly GCA_013399695.1 of Formicarius rufipectus. NCBI lineage: Eukaryota > Metazoa > Chordata > Aves > Passeriformes > Formicariidae > Formicarius > Formicarius rufipectus. Next base: position 2,271,352 of record VXAU01002749.1, read on the forward strand.
CTGTCAGAAAAGTTCTGAGTGAAGTGGATTAAAAAGACAAAAATACTCATATTGCTGATTACTGATTCCTTTCTTCTTTAGTGAACTTCTTCTGCTTAGACTCCTAAGAATATCTACTTATCTACATATCTTATGTAAGCTATGATGGATGCTACAGTATGCACAGCATGTATCACATGCTCTTAAATCATCCAGAGATCATGAGAACTTTCATCTTAAAAGGAAGAAAAGATGAATTCTGGTCAAAGTTTCTGCTTTGCCATGTGATACAGAATTTTTTTTCTCAATATTTCTAGTATCCTAGTTTAATGATATATTTTCCCATTTTATTAAGCATTTTAATAGTCTCAAATATACCTTAAAAAAAGAGTTTTTGAAAGCAAATTTTATCCAATAGTTACATAATAGGACTGACAGTTGAGCTGAAACAAACATCTAAGTGGAATCAATCACCCAGGCTGGCCATTAGGCTAATTCCATTGACCTCAAGGGAGTACGATATGCTCTAAAAATTGGCTTTGTAGGAAAAAAGAATTCAGCATATAAGAAAATTAATTAAGTTTCAGATTAAAATTAAGGGTTAGAAGTAATAATTTCCTTCTCTCCAAAGGCAGATATTCTCCTTTACACCTGAATGCTTCTGAGTTAAAAAGCTTAAATATGTTTCTATTAATAAATAATGGCCTTACTGAAGCACTAGATTAGATGCAAAATAAAGAAAAATTGAGTCCCTAGGGAAAGATAAATGTTTATATTGCAAAAGAGTTGCATGTCTGGTATCGCAGTATTTTCTTATCGGATTGAGATATTGTTAAACTGATGCTTTATTTTGTGGCATTTTTATCCCCTCTTATGTTCTCTCCTCCTTGGCTTTGTCTTTTAGAAACTGTAGGAACATTTTGTATTTTAAGGCCATGTTATGTCATCCAAAACTGGCAGGATTTAAACATAACTGTTCTATATAACTACATTCTCAAAATAATTCCAAATATTTTGACTTTTATGTTTGTAAAATAATACCATTTCTCACATCATTAGTGTTTTTCAGAAGAACATTTCCAATGAAATAGATTTCTATGATTAATATGAATTAATGGGATACTTATGCTCCCTAAAATTTTCTGTGGAACAGCCCCTAGTGCAAAATAGGAATTAGAATACATGACTGTATTAAGCAAGAATTCCCATTTAGCCTTGTTTTGCTCCACCTATTTTAGGACTTAACTATTTTTATAGCTGTTTAAAAATAAACACTGCATGTTTACTATAATAGATAGAAATAAAGTAACCCAGAATAAAATAATAATAATAAAAAAGCCTGGGCACTTTGGATTTAAAAGTGTAACACTGGCATGCCAACCACTGCACAGCTGGGTTTTCTTTTCCAAGTTCCAACTTGCTGTACTGGGGAAGCATCAATGTCCTGTATTATGGATGATTACTCAGAGCTGTGGAAATCACACCAGGTAGGATAAAAACAACCAACCATCTAATAGACCTTTTCACTCTGGATATCTACTCATGTAGTGGTGGTTGCTGCTTGTACTTGTGGATATTTATGTGGTTCATGCTGCCCAGTTGACAGCTGGGATTTGATTTTTCTTTTCCTTGCCTTTGTTTCTAAGCATCACTGTTTGTATTCTCCGAAGATTTTGTAGCTAAAGAGGTCTAGGACCATTCTCCACTTTTGCAGAAGTACTTTGGTTTCTTTCCTTGCTCACACATGGCTGTTTTGGTCCACTCTTTCCATTCAAGGCTACTGTGCACCACTTAGACTCTATACTGTTATATTGTAGTTTCCTGATGAAAAAAATAATGCTTTGTTATTGTTACTATAATTTTCTTTTACTAGTTATGCAATTTTTTTTTATAGTAATTTGTAGCTGTGAGTATCAGAAGATCTCCGAATATCAAAATGTTTTCAGAGAGAAAGACATGACTATTTGACAGGATGAAGCCCTGAATTCCAACCACAAGGACTGCAATGAATAAGATAGAAACAAAGGTTTCAAACATCTCATTTCCTTTGGTTCATGCCTCCATAGCACTTATACATAATGGTAATATGAACCATGTTAATGCATATGTGTGTGTAGGACCAGCCCTTTGGAAATAAGCAACATTGCTAATGTCCCGTTATCTAAAATGATCTTACTTCATAGAACTACTGTAGCTACTTTTGGCTTAGGCAAAAATGAGCCAGAGCACAGGCTTAGTTAAGACAGTTCTGAAAAGATGACTGTAATCACCACCAGCACCAATGCTTTATTCTCAGTTGGATTAAATGAGTTGCCACCTGTTTCCAGCACCTCCTATGTTTTGAATTAACATCTGGGACTTAGAACAGATAGCACATCCCATCACATTTGCATTACTTGTCCTTCCTTGGGTGCCAAATAAATGGAATTTTGGACTCATTTTTATACAATACTTTACCCAGCTGTCATTGATGAATCTTTTTTCAAGAAGACCTGTGCACATTTGCTTTGAAATAATTATTTTTTCCTAAACTCCCATTAGTTTTTTCCTCAGGTCAATGTCTCATAATTGTCACTTTTGTAGAAGCTATGTCACTTTGATTATCCTTTAGAAAACTCATTGCCATACAGTTCTTTGACCATTTTTACAAACTTAAATAGTGGAAAATTTTTAAAACCTGACCCATTTCTTTACTTTTGCATCCTGACTTTTGATGAACTTGAGTAACTTGTTTCTACAGATTACCATTTTAGCATTATTTAACACTTCTCCATCTGCATTACAGATTGTAATTCTAGTATTATTTACTGATTTTTGTATTTTATATTTGTCTCCCCTCCTCAGCAGTCTGTATTCTACACTTGTAGAAGGATGCCTGCCAAAGTCTGAAAGAAAGGGCAATGACATTACCTCAGTTTAAAGTACTTTTGGAAAGCTAAAAAATTCGGTTTAGTTTAATCACAACTGAAGAATTCTGATCTAGGATCAAAGAGCTATGCTGAGTGACACAGATAGATACAGCAGACACAACTCTACAGGCACCTATATCCATCTGTCCTGATCATGTTGCATGGTCCTGCTGCCTCCCAGCTCTCCAGATCTGTGCTGACAAGGTGCATCTTTCTCAACTTAGTTCAACCAGCTTGTGACAAATCTCAGAGGAGGGATTTCTTGGAAATCAGGACGAGAGCTGAAGTACACCAGCCAGCAGTCAGACTGACCTAGCTTTTAAAAACGTACATTTTACATGTGGAGAGGCTGTGTGAGATCAGATCTGTGCTGTCAGCTGGAACTAAACCATCATCAATCCACAATGTGAACTGATCTTGTGTGTTCTTCATGTCCATCTCTATATAAAATCAGGGTGACTCAGTTTAAGGCACTCTTGGTTTTTAATTTGTATTTCTTAACCTCATGTGCCCCTTACCGCATAAATGTTGTTCTTATCATGTATAATGTGTTGTAATAGAACTCTTCAGAAGGAATGTTACACAAGAGATTTTGCATATTTGCAAGACTGTGGTATTTGCAATCCAACTTTAATGACGTTTTGTTGTTTCTTAGAAGCACATGAGTTATGTAAAGAATGCACTTTTGCATCTTATGGTTTTTTTGTTGGAATCTATTACAAGCAGCTGATGGTAAAGTGCAAAAGGCACTTTCTCTTGACCAGGGAATTAATTGTTATTGATGGAATACTGTAGGAAACCAAATTCAGGGCTGAATTATCTCAGTACTACTTGAACCAACTTTTTTTTTTTTTTTTTTCCTCTCTCTCTTTAAATGTCTCAAATGGCAACCCTTCCATCACTTTCTGATGACTATTCCACCATCACAAAACCAACCCAAAACAGTGCTTTAAAAGGCTACAACAATTAGTTTGCAATTTGTAAGTCTTTGAATTCATCTTGAGACCAAATCATTGATAGAGTATGAATGCTCACAACACTTCCATAGCACCCATTTTATCATCTAAGCAACCAGAAAAGAACTTCCAAATTGTGGGGTTTGGCTGACCTTCCAAAGTTTAACAGTCGAGCTCATTTCTCCTCTTGTCTTCCTTTCGACAAACTGCATTCCAAGATGCATAGCAATGCTGTGATAACTCTAAAGAAGCAATCAAGAAAGCACAGTAAACTTTTCAAAAGAAGCACAAACCCAAGTCATCTGAAAATGAAGCTGATAACTAATGAAACTTTTCTTCCATGTGGCTGAGTTATGATAGAGTGTCACTTTAGATGATAGAGTTATGATAGAGTGTTACTTTGTTGTAAAAAAACCCTTTGTGCTTCATCAAACATCTCCAACCTATAAACACCAAAAACATGCGAAATAAACTTGATGAACATCAGACACGTACATTTAATTTTCTTGAGTTTTTCAACTCACTTATCCCTCCAAATTTTCTTCCAGAATAAGAAAGATTTTTAAAAGCCAAAGCATCTTTTGACTCTAAGATTCTTCTCCTTCATCAAGTTAAAACAAAACAAAAAAGTCTCCAACAGCACAACCTCCCCATGTCCACAGCTAAAGTCAGGTTTAAAGGCCAACTCAAAGCACATATCCCTCTGAGCTGCTCCTCACACTGACACTTCAGCTCTAAGGGCTGGCTGGAGCTATTTTTCCCCTATTTGAGTCCATGTCTATGTGGAATTCGCTTTGTACTTGAAAAAGAGCCTGGCTAAACCCAAATAAAAGTCTATCAGGATAACTGTTCTGGCAAGACACACCACTGCTGTGCTGCCCTTTGCAAACCTGAAGCTGGCAGTGCTGACCCCTGAAGAGCAGCTGAAGGCTGGTCTCTGCTCTGGGGAGGTAACTGCACTGCTCCCACCCCTGACAGGACACAACGCAGGAGAGAAGGAGCTGCAAACCCTCATAGTGTCATCCAGGTCACAGCTCCACCTGCTTCCCTGGCAAAGCTGGAGAGGAGGCAGCTTCTGGTGTGTGTGGTAGGAGAAGGCAGGTGGCTGAAGGTTAGTGTCTGCTACTCACCACAGTGGGACACGAATTCAGGTAAGTGGTATGTGGTTTGCTTGGCAAAGTTAGGCAGCTGTGCCCATATTCACACGTTCCCCCAGTCTGTAGTGCTTGGTTTTCCTTTTTTACTTTTTTTTTTTTTCTTTCTGATGAACTAAAACTGTGACTTACAGCATCAGTTTTCCACTTGCAGTAGAAGTAGGATAATTCAAAGAGCAACTGACAGTAGTTTTTCTTCATTCTGGCCCACAACTAATCACTTTTTCATACCAATCTGCAAGACATATATCAGCCAAGAACTTCAGGCCCAAACCTGTTGACAAGCTACTTCAAAGGTGATTTACACTTGTTTTCACACAATAGCTTCTGCAGAAAAATTATGCTTCCTAACATTATTGTTCTTCAGAAATGTACTCCAGCCTGCATTGCCTTTGCACTGAATTTAAATGCACTGATTAATAAGTGGCGAGTGATCCCTGGCCACCACAGCAGCCAATGTCTACGCAGAGCTGCAAGTTGAACTTGAAGGGTCTTGTTAGACAGAGTTTTAATCATCAGCTCTCAGAGGCTCCAATTTACATACATTAGAATTAAACATGCAACACCTCACAGCTTCTTAACTCCTTATTTTAAGGATATTGTCCTGGCAGTGTAGTAGTGGAAAGCATGATGCCTTTACAACACTGGTGCAGAAGGACAGGTACTGCCGTGCACACAGCCTGGCACAGGCCATCTGGACGCAGCCCCTGCTGGTAACAGCCTCTTAATCACATTGGCACTAAGCGTGTCATCATGTAGTTCCAATTTTGGATGTTTGTACAGTTCTAGCTCCTTGTGTTGAAATCATCCAAGACCAAACAGTCTGCCTCACACTGATACAGAAGCACAGAAGGAAATGGAACAACTCAAGACAAAACACTTCTGTCACTTCAGAAAATAAAGCAAAGGAGAGGAACAATGCCTTTTGTTTGGAAGCCTTTCACATCTCCAAACCAAAGAGCAAGCGTAGAAATTTGGCTGGACATGGCTTAACATATTTCAGTTTTCTTGTGAAAACCCACCAAAACTTGCTGAACACACAAACATTTCAAACTCTAAGCCTGCACAGGTTTATTAGGATTTGTCTTCTTGTCATTACTCCAGAGACTCCATCTGTTCTGGAATCAGGCCAAGGATTCAACAGGGAAGCTCTGCAGCTGGAACTCTGGGTTGCACTGGCCTCTGTAAAGTCGTGGCATGGGAATGAAGTTGTCACTCCTGTATTTTCACTTATTCATACTGGTCTTTAGTCACTGAGCTGTTATTTAAAATTAAGCTGTTATCAACACCTCTGCAAGCAGCTGGTGCTCAGCATGGCCTGACTGATCTTAATCTGTGCAGAAAGCTGATGAGGAGGGTTCCCCTGTGCTTGAAGGTTTCTGTTGCACCAAGAAAGCATGAACTACTGAAAACGCAAGTGTGGGCCTGGATTTTTCTTTCTGCTGTTCTTCAGGCCAATATGGGAAGATTAACAAAGGCCATCTGGACCTAATTTTGTTCTTATCAAGCAGCAGAGGTTTGTGTTTCTTTTTTTTTTCCTTTCTTGCTTTCTGTCCAGTTCTCCCCAAGTGACTCATCCACCAATGTTTTGCCACAGCTTTTTGTCTTTGCCAGCATGTGTTTCCATTGACCAGCACATGAGTGGAGGGAGTGGGAGGGAAGAAGAGCTTAAGTGCATCTCCAGCTTTATGTGTTTTCTGTGACAAACTTTACTGTTTTAGTAATGGTTATTTCAAAACGTAGTTCTGAATAATTTTGCCCAGCTTTCAAAAACTGTAGAGATCATTTGGGAAATACATAAATGGGTCAAGACAGAAATGGGTTAGGCAAAGTTACTTAAATAAAATGAACTGCACCTCTTATTGCGGGGTAGAGATTTCATTAGGAAAAGGAATGCTTAAATTCTGAAATTCCATCACCTTGATGAGGTCACACTTGATTAGAATTGCAGGAAGAAAAGTTTTGGGTAAAAAGGCACAAGAAGGGAAAAGGAAAGTTAACTAAAAAGTGATCAAGTAAAAGAAGAAATTTGCTTGGTAGAAAATGCTAAATACCATATTAATGGAAAAAAATTCTATAATTCTACCTTCACTTTAGAGTAAGAGTCAAAATGACTCACCATCTGAAAGATTTTTAGACTTCTAAAAGCTGAAACATCTTCCCAGTTGATTAAGTACATTGTGCAGTAAAGAGGTGGAAGATGCAAAAAAAGTATTAAGGTAATTCATACTGTATCACATACATCAAAGGCCAGAAACAGGCTCTAACATGCTTGGTTTCCATAACAAATGTTTATTGAAATTGTAAATAGTAGCCATTTGTGTTAACTACCATTATGCAGAACATTGCAAAGGAAGGAAAATTTGAAGCACCTCAAAATTTGACCAATGACAGCAAAAAGAAATCACCCATCCCTACAATATATCAATATATAGTTACGGGCTTTGGCTTGCCACAAAAATGGGGTCATTCACGTGCAGAGACAGGATGTACCATTTTCAGCAGAGGAGTATGACAGGTATATCCCTGCAGCTACATCCCATTGTGCATTGACAGTTACAGAAGGGGAAGGATGTGGTGTTTGAGTATCTTGATACAGCAGAACACTGCTGAGAGAACATGATGACTAATTCCATGCAGCTGAACTGCTGATCTAAAACCTGGACTATCTGCATTTAAAAAAAATAATTAATAAAAAGCCCATTGGATACTGTATAAGATTTTTCTTCTCAAGCTTGAGAGCAAACACAGAAGTTAATGCTACTTGGCCAAGATATTCCAAAACTACCCGATCATTTCAGATGCTAAGGTTGACATGAGTAAAAGACCTTATTTACAGGAGATGCTGCCTACCAACATCCTGCACGTTAAATTGCATAAGACATGAACTTAATTTTCCTTTTTTTCATGTATTTTCAGACACACAAATTACACCACAAAAAAATCACAAAACCGTCAACAACCAAAAAAACCAAAACAAACTAACCAAACCAAACCAAAAATACCCAAAAAACCCAACAAAAACATCCACCCGTGCTTTGCTGCAGTTATGGAACTGTTTTGGAAAAAACTGGAATTCAGTCAAACCATTTGAGGTGGAAAATTTGAAAACTAACACCTTTCTGAATATTTCCCACTACTACTACTGTGACATTTATGTTATGATACATGCAAGACTGATGAGTTCTGAGGGAAAAATCACTTTGCAAGGTGAGTAGAATTCCCTTAAGCTGGATGTCCCTGTGGTTGGCCCTTTTGTCCTTCTACAGGGAGTTTCCTACTAGCAGATGGCAATAATTTAATAACAGGCATGTGACTGGGCAGATAAAAGGAACTGACTGTATCTGTAGTAGATAAAGGATCCTAAGTTCTATGTCTGGAATGGCCTCTGCCTTGCACTGTCTGTGCTGCCCATTGCTTGGTGCCAGGACCAGAACCTCATCCTGCTTAGCATGTACTGGGGACGTGTGTTGGAAACTCCTGGAGAGCTGACTGCTCATCTCAGCAAACACCGTGCTACCACTACCACAAAGATTTGAAAGATGTTGTTTAAATCTGCCATTTATAAACACACACACACACAAATGGTGGGACTAAACTGATGACTCTGCTGGCAGCAAGTCTTGGAGGACAGCTTTAGAGATGAGTGTTTTACTGGAGATCACACCTCTGGGAGCTGCAAGGTGGTCTGCACAGTAAACTCAGAAGTGTTGCAGTTTTTAAGATGATAAGATCTTTTTAAATCAATAGGACCTAACAACACATACTGGAAAGGTTAGACCCCTCTCTTGGTGTCGCAGCTGTTCCTGGGAAGGACTTGTTATTCTTTATCAGCTGTGTGATGACTCTGCCCGGGTCAGAGCACACATTTTTTTATTCCAAAGACTCTGGCTTAGCACACCACAGATGGCTTGAGAACACTTCATCTCCTGCTGCAATTGCAGGGAAGGAAAATCATCCTCAGTTTGGCTGATGCCTATAAAACATTGATTCCAGATAACTTCCTTTGCTTGCATAAAAGATTGTGCTTGGCTCTTGCAAAGTTTGTTTAGAAATGTACAAAATTTGTCAGGCAAAAGCACAGTGTCGTGCAACTGCATTTGTGCAAGCAGTTGGGGCCTGCCTGTGTTGGGCCATGGATGTCACACAGGTATGGACATGCTGCATGTGCATTTATAGGTACACTGAATTCATCTTTGGCATTATCAGGAGATAGAAACTTCAGCTTCTGGTATAGCATGAATAGATAGTATTGATTAGCCACCATGGTGGCCAAGTGGACAATGCACAGGGATAAGTGAATTTTTTTCTTTTCTCCCAGTTTACATAACTCAACCTTTCTGACTTCTATGCCTGACTTCTCCCTCCAAATTGATTTTTATTTTTTTCATTTTGAAGAGCTTTTTGTATTACATGCCCCACCATTCTGTAGAAAGATTATTATATTTGTCACGCTTACAAACTCCTATGTTTAAGCATAATTTTAAATGATCCATGCTTACAGTCTCTTCCAAATTGTAGAAATGACACATAAACTTTTATTTATTTATTTATTTTATTTTATTTTAATTTGGTTTCCCTGCCTTTGACTGCTTTTTAAGAAATACTTGTCAGTATTTTTTGACATGATGTGTTACAATGAAGCAATTTATTCCTTTTAAAAAATATTATTTTCAGACAGGTTCTGAAAGGATTCCACAGCTGAGGTTTATATAACTACACTGTATTCATTTTAAAGATAGGTAAACAAGAAAATTGAAGTTCGCTTTATCTACCCACATCAGGTACAGTAGTAAAATATTTTATATGCACATACAGGAGGAATGTTTTTGACACACAGTGGTTCCATATAAAAGGAGAATTTATTTTAGCCCTTGAGCAAGAGCTACATTAAAGGATTGCAGAGCTTTTCTGGTCATTGATCGACTCATTAAAAAACCACCACTCCATCTGACTGACCAGCCAGTATAAAGGAAGATATAATTCTTTGAACTTAATCTTTTCCATAAAACTGTACTAAATAATTTGAGTCACAATAAATACTGATACTTTAGGTGCCTCTCTCTCTATATTCCTGATGAGAACCACCAGAAAATCTGCTGAATCTGAACCGCAAAATACAGCTGCTTTCATTCTGGGTAATGACTCATCACTGAATGGCTCCCAAGAGGAAGAACTCCAGTACAGTGGAATCAGGAGTTACCAGACTAATCATGAAAGGTCCCTGTCAGGATGGGATTCCTGAACTCCATGTACTTTCACATTAAAAGGAAGACAGGATGTTTTACTAGCTGTGAGCATCTTGCCAACAGATCCTTTGCAACGTTCTGTGGCACTGTCTTCAGGACTGCTCCACTACAGAGCCTGTGCTTAATCCCACAGACATAAATCCTAAGGCCTCAGGCAAGTGTTTGCTGGATTTGAAAAACTTGTAATAACTTGAAAAAAAAGGTTCACAAAGCAGTCTTCTGAGATCCAGAACATGTTTAAAAATTTAACCAGATAATTAATTGTTGAGTGTCCTTTCAGGACAGGGTGTTCTTATGGCTAAGAGTCAGTCTCTGTGTCTAGTCCCATCCAGACCATGTCCTACAAGATGTGTTCCACGTTCCCACTGTGTTCTCAGTGATCACCTGACCACCATCATTTGGCATCTGCAAAAAACAGTCCAAAAACTGCAATTGCATTAGTCTTCAGTGACCTCTATATTGTACAAAACATTTGAGAAAAAGAGCTAAATTATCCTGCTTTTAACATATTTGTAATGGTTATCAGCAAGTGCTTAAATCTGCTCATTTAGTTGAACATAAGAAATCACACAGTAATTTATTTGTTCACTATTTGTGCTTGTCATTTCCAGAGTGCTGAAATTCTGCAGACCTTCACTTACTGGGCTGGATCCACTTCAGGCAAAATCAGATTGTTGTCATCACAGATGGACACAATGACCTGTTCATGTTGTTACTCTGTTCTTGGGGTGGAGCATCAGGTTCATTCTGGTGAACATAAATACCTTCACCTGTGATCCAACACCCTGCCCAGTAAAGAAACAGACATAAATTCCACCTGTGCATTTTATGTAGGGATGCAAATTTTGTGGCTTAGGAAGAACAGGGTCTGTCTGGGGGTAAAGAGTCTTTATACTTAAATTTGTCCATCAAGATTTGCAAAATTCGGAAATTCAGAAAGCCTAGCATTTAGTTCTAAAAATGGATGTTTAAAAATAGGAACAAAAAAGTGAATACATACTCATTTAGAAAAGAAATGAATGAACATACACAGTTTCCTCTCTAGTGCTGTCTGGATTTATGATCCCAGGTCATTAGATAAGACCACATTACTGTGGATATTTGAAATATACAAGTACGGATGTTAGAAGCAAAACAGAGTGATGACATGAGAGACTGGATAATACCACAGCACATTTTGAGCACTTAAAAAAAAAAAAAAGAGAGAAAAAGAAGAAAAAAAGAAAAATTTGGTGTGCAGAACTTTTACATGAGTGAAATCTGCTTCTGGCACAATCAGAACACAAGAGGAGGAATAACACTACAATTCTGAGGAACTCACAGCATTGGATTCATGTAACTCAGAATTCCAATGTTATATCAATTTTAGACAAAATACTGCAATGTCCATTCTGCACAAATCTGAGGCAGAGAAACAACTCAAATCTCTCAAATATTTAGATCCATTTTTTACCTCAACAATTCTTCAGTTTTATCTTTTCTTGGAGGATGTAGGAACCTCTACAGTTACCTCACAGTTAAATGACTCAAGAACTTTTTAACAACTGTGTTCATATTCAAAAAAAAAAAAAA
>VXAU01002749.1:2284101-2308325 GCA_013399695.1 Formicarius rufipectus
AAAAAAAAAAAAAGAATAGAATAAAAACATTACTACATAAACAAACATTTCCCGCACTCAAAAAATCCCCCCAAGAAAACAGTCAAACAAACAAAATAAAGTTGACCCCATTTCTCTATTCTTCCCTGTTCCCAGGATCATAATTCTGGTGGGATCAAGGAGTCCTCTCTGTTTTTCTCTGCCCTTATACTGTATATTTTCTTCAATCTTCATGCATTTCTCACTGTCAGCCTCAGCCCACTTGTAGCCACCTTCCTCTCTGAGTACAGATAACTTCTCTTGGTCTCACTGCAATGAAGCCCTTGCAGAATATCCAAGAGGCAACAATTAAAATTCATTTTCTGCCTCCACATTGCTGACATTTGCCTTTGTCTAAATCCATCTACCTGGTGTATTTCAACTCCAGAGCTAAGCTCCTTCTACTTGTCCACAAAGCAAGTGGAATGTGCTGCTTTCTCATTACAGATTTCTGAAATCCTGGCTTTAATCTAGCATTTTACAATTCCAAGTTATTCACATACCACATTAATCATCTTTTCTTTTTTTTTCTTTTTTTTCCCCCCAGAAATCTTTATTATTTTGGTTAATTTGTCCTTCATTTTGGCAAGTCTTGTATAAAAATTCATGGTAAGGGTTCAGTGAGATTTTGTTTGGTTTTGATTGTTTCTCTGCAGTTCAGCATCCATTTGGCTACATATGTAGGAACTATTAGAGCATTAGTGATCAGCTTCATCTCTCTTAAAAATACTTTATTGAACAACATTTCATTCTCTTAACAAGTCTTATTTATGCTTCCTTTATTCTTTCTATGTGACAGATAAAAATTACCTGTCTGTTAAATACTGGTAGTACACAGAAAAAAAAAGAAAAAAAAAAAGACAAGATGCAAGTGTTCTGGGTTTGTTTCTTTCCTTCACATTAATTCCCATGTTCAATCCCATGGGGAAGACTGGTTTTTCCTTCTATTTATCCTGTCATCTGCTGGGGACAGGGAACAGTTATATTTGTTATTTAGAAAGGTCAATTAAATCTATAAATCCACTGGAACTATGGTATTAAATCTTATATCCTTTTAACACGTTGTGTTATCAGCTCTGCAGGAAGCCCACAGGAATAGCTGGCATATTTTCCCAGCAAAACTCTAAGCTTTGTAGTATTGAACTTGGATCTTATTTTAGTGCTGCAGAACCTCATTTCAGGTTTATACAAAGAAAGTCTAAAACATTTAGTCTTGAAAGCCATTCCTTATGAACAACTATTGCCAGAATTGTTGACTTAAATTTAGGTGCATCAAAAACCTGACGGTGAGGGTTGCTTTTCCACTAATAGTTCAATTAATTTGTAGCTGTTTTTTTCTTGACCAAAGCCGTTTTCAGCAAAACTTGCAGCTAGGCAGATGACCCTTTGCATTCCCAAGAAACAGAAGAAGAGGAGGAACCACACACTCGGCAGTGTCAGCATGAAGCTGACTAAGAAGCCAAACTAGAACTTACTCAATCATTCCAAGAAAATGGTGAGAACTATCAGTGATGGAATTTATAAAAGTCCCTGCATGCTGCACGTATAACAAAAAGACCATACCTACTAAGTCATTGAGAAAAGAGATACAGAGAACTTGTTCTCCCTAATTAACAAGTATTAGAAAAGTATGTAAGATGAGCTACAAGTTAATTTACACACTAACCTTGATAGTGTCTATGACCACAAGTCTGCCCATGCAGGAACAATTCCATATCAGAAAACTGTCTAAATGGTGACCTTGTTATCCTCACTTCCCATCATGTTGGGGCTGTTTGCTGGGAATTACCAGTATGGTAAGGTGATATCACAGAGTAATCACATTAACTTCAGTAGGTTCTTGGAATGGGAGTACCTGGCAGGGGATGGTTTTGTGTCCCAATGGGTGTCAGTCTGCACAGCAAGCAGGCTGATTTGATGCAACAAGCTCCCATACAAAAGCTCTATATGTGCACCAACAGAACACTGTAGCTGGATTAAGAGCACGTGTCAGGAGCATCAGCCATCACCAGACACCTTCTGGCCAAATCAAAGCTCTGGCAGTCAGTTTGAGTACAGACAGAGGGGTTTTTTTTCTGTATTTGTTTGTGCTGCTATCCCTGTGCCTGGCACAACACACTTCTAATGCTTTCTGAATCTGTGGATAACTTGAATCCTCATTTCTCCAGGCAGAATTTTCAAAGAAGGCTGAGAATATGCAGAATACTATTTGAATGGGTACCTAAATCCATGCTGGGTTGGCTCTCAGTAAAGAGACCTAAAGCATTCTGGAAATAATAATGTCAAGGTATAACAATGTCAAGGACATCAAGGTATGTCCATACTGAATCTCCTTTCTTCTACTTGATTCATTTTCACTCTGCCTTTGTGCAATTTCTGCTGTATGACCCCCATTTAGACTGAGTGGGCAGCATTTGTGGCTTACTGTCCTTTCAATGATACTACCAATATCACCTTTTCTCCCCCCAAAATAGGCACCAAAGCTTATATACAATTCATAATACTTGGTTTCACATCTACTAAACAGCACTGCAGAGCAACAGGAAAATCAGATAAAAAAATAAAGGCATATATAGAATGACAAAATCTGTTTATTGGTAGAGCTGTTATTTTCAATAGCCTCATTTTGCCCTGGTTATTAAGACTGTGGTTAACACAGGCATTGGAAGACTTCTACATAACAGTGGCGGACACATCAAGGACTATAAAGAATTTCTCAGAGTCTTTTAAAAGAATTTTCTCATGATCTTTTGAAAGAACAGCTGGGCTTGCTTATGCGGAGATGTTCAGGAAAGACTCAATTAGCTATGTGAAGCTAATGAGCATAAATTAAAGCACATTCAAAATCCAAACAGGATCATCTGCAAGGGAATTTAAGATGCTACAGCTCATGACCGCTAATCCTCCACCAATCACTGAGTCATCCATAGCTGTCCTAAATATTTCCACAAAAAGTTAGCTACTCTAAGAAGAATTCTGTATTCCTCGTCTGGATTCTACTGATTTCCATAAAGCAAGAGCTAAAGTCTTATGAATTGTGCTATTCAAACCACAGAATTTCACTTTTTACACTGGAAAGATTTACTCTTTCCTCCATTGTAGATGAAAGGTGACTCACCAAAAGTCTGCATAATACTATCCAAAAGTAACAGGACAATGTTTATTGTTGCACTAATACAGTCAGTTCTGACCCACATCAAAACCATTTCACATAGTCTCCAGCAAAGCTAAACTTCCAAAACAGGGGATAGAACACTATTTACTTATGTGAAACAACTGTTTAACAGAAGAAAAATATGCATCCAAAACCACTCAGACACCAAACTTTTTGGTCTGCATTTTATTACTTTAAAAGACATTTTTCTTTCATGTTTTTCTCAGCACAACAATCCCACCAAGCTGTGCTCAGCAGGCTCCACTGAAATACAACATTCAATTATTTACTTCTGAAAAAGATTCTAGCGTTTGCAGGGGCAGAAAGAAAACTAAAATGCTGTATCATAATGTCATACAACAATGTAAAATTTTGTATCTGACTACCTAGCAATAAAATCTGGTGTTACAGATATAAGCATGTACCACAAATATAAAAGAAATGCCAGTCCTTATAAAGAAAACTTCTCTTACAGGTGATAGACTTCCAGGTTCAAAAAAAGACATGTGATGGCTTCAAGAACTCACTATCCATAAAATTTAAACAGAACTTTGACATCAGTTGTCAGTTTGCTTACCTATTTTTCTATGTAATTTTTATTCCTGCATCTCTTGCTTGTACAATTCTCATGAAGCCTTATGTCTGGGCCTGTGTTTCAATACAACTACACTAAAGTTCAAAGAACAAATGAGCCACTGAAGTCTGCCTCTCCAAAATGAATGGGATCTTGGAAGTTCAGGCTTATGCTTCCTTGCAAGAGAAATGCACATTCTGTGAGCAATAGTTTTTGACTAACCAGATGTAGAAAAAGTTGAGTCATCAATAGGCAGCATTGTGCCTCCTTATAGGATGAGTTGGGAAGTACCAATAGACTGAATAGAGAATAAAATACTGACATGAAAAATGACAAAGATAATGAAAACATATTTTTCCCCAAGAGTGGCTGCATGGTTTTTCCCAGTATGATGGTAACACCATGAAAGGTGGGGTTTTTTTCAGTATGACTTAACTTTTCAGAGTTTTGTACCAGACATAAAACAAGAATAAATTTCCAAACCTAGAGTATTACTCTTGCATATTGGAATGTAAAAATAATCGCTCCAACAGACACCTACAGTCCTATTAGACTGACCTCAGCAGTGTGTGACATTCAGGACTCATTTGAAAGAATATTTTTAAAACCCTGACATTACTGGAAAAGACTCACAAAGACATATTGCACCAGATTATGTGGCTATCTTTCATAAGACAGACAGTATTCAAAACAAAGCGATTTAAATAGATCTACTCTTTCTAGATTCTACTGAATTATTTAATGTTGTATCACTTAGTATACTGCTAATTATGCTGGATTTCAGGTACAAAGGTAGCTATGAGAAGTTTGGCTAAATGAGAGTCAACTACTGTCACCGTTGAAGGAGGAAACAGGACTCCCTAAATTGTTACGAGGCACATTTTTATAGTGTTAACACCAAGCAGACTATGGAGCTCAGTGAGCTAAAGTGAGGACATTTCCAGTGAATATGCAGGAAAGGGATCTGTCACATTTGATATCTCAACAGTAGGTACAACAGAAATGGGACTAAGCTAAGTATATGAAAATGTACACTTCAGGAATAGTAAGGACAATCTTGTTAGCTAAAACCAGAGAAGGGTTAAAACCTGGGTGCAGTAGGAATCACAGTGGGAATATGAACTCTCAATACTAGTTGACAGAGCTGGAAACTTTGTTCAATATTGAACAAGTGGAGTGTGGATTGTTCTTGTTTAAGAATGATAGAAAAGGACAGACTGAAGGATTTTTAGAATGACAGAAAAATAATCCATTATTGTACATAATGAAACAAAATTTTACCTCTTCAGCCTGATGAAATAAAGACTAGGAAGGGTACAATTGCCAACTAGAAGTTTATCAGAGAGATTAAATGGTATGAAAAAAAGGTAAAACAGCTGCTTAGAGTACAGTTTATAGCTACAACAAGAGGAAATAGGTGCAAAGTGCCAAGAAAAACTTAAGATCATGAATTCATGAAGATTGATATCAAGGAGAGAGAGAGGGGGGGAGAGATGTGATCCATTTATTCTACTTTATTTATAGTAGTTGAATGGAAACCTCAAGACTGCAATCACTGATTCTTGAGAGCTCTTCCTGTCCTGTGCTACATGCAAACAGCAGCACAAAGGAGTGCACAATTCCAAAACAAAAATATGAGGTTTGAAACAGGGAAGAGGTTCTGTGTACAGGAAAAAGGGAGATGCAGGTAACTCTTCTGATTTACTTGACCAAACTTCCAACCTTATTCCACTGTTGGCAGATGTTTAAGGCTGTAACTCTCATGTTCCAGACTACCTTTCTGGATGTTAAATCATAAATCTCCAGAGGAGTCTCCCAGATTAATTATCTTCTGAAACAAATTAATGAAGATGGCTCTCTTTGCAGCACAGCCAGGAGAATACATTAATAAAAGGAGGGTGTATTGAATGTATTTTGGCTAGCTTTTTCAGTTAAACGTCTATATTACTAGGCTAAAGGTGTATCAGAGTTCATCATGATGGTCAGGATCAAACCCTGAAGTGATATCTTAGTGTTTACCAATTTTCATACAATAAATATTCTACATTGGGAATGGGGAGGTGGCAAAATTGAGGTTATTGTGTTGATTATTCTTTGTAGTTACAAGAAGCTGAGCTTGTTTAGTTTGTTTCAGCTGAAAAAAGTTGTACGTATTTGACTAATTGAATAACAAAAGGATACAACTGCTGGTTCACAAAGTGACAAATAACTAACTTAGAAGGTCCAGGTATGCTGGAAAGCAAATGTTTAACTTTGTCTTTAGGAGGCCAATGAAACTTTGGGTCATTATGTTGAATATTGTTGAACATTCCATGTTACTATATATCATCCTTATTATGAAGCAAATAAACTCATCTTAGTTTACACTAAGTAGAGAACTAATCATCATATTATATGAAAGATTAATAAGTAAAATTATAGAATATCAAACTGGTTTTTCAGAGTAAACTGTTGACATTTACTCTCTGCTCTTGACTCAAGAATCTCTTCCGACTTTCTGTCTTACGACATTAATTGCCCATCTTCTTTATTTTTAGCCTTTTATTATTTTCATCTATGTTTACATGGAAAATCTGAAGATTTTGTGTCTTGGATGATGGGTGAAAACCAAGAACAATTTTCATTCTGAGGCAGAATCCTGCAGCACCATAAATGGAAATCAAAATGGCTAAACATATCCATAAAGAAAACAGCAATTCCCCAAGCTCTTTGTGCTGGCTTAATTCTTCTCCCATCTGAAACCACTGGAGGACAATGACTTCCCTGAAACCAAACTAAGACCACAGAAAGTGCTTCTATTATAAAACTTTACACTGAGTGATAACACACAGGTGTCTGATCTTTCTGTGTTTATCCTGTGGCACTGCCACTTTGTTTCCTGCTTGCTTACCCATTCTTTTACTCCTTAATAAGGTTTTAAACAACCATATCTCTAAATCTCAAAGTGTATTTTCATTAGACCTCAATGCTTACATTATTTACCCCTCTTACTACTTCTGAGGCATTTCAGAGAAACTCAGATTCTGTTCTAAGTGGAAAAAAAAAATACAGTTGCTGTCCTGGTTCCACTAGTGTCAGCTGTTTCCAATAACACCAACATCAACTGCATGGTTATTAGAGCAGCTTTTCATAGGAATCGCAGGTATCTCTTCACTGTCTATCCTATAAACATGCATAGTATGTTTCTAACAACTACTATGATGTTATACTGCTTTACAGGAGGAATAAATCAGTGACTGTTTCTGCATTGAATTGTATCACCAAGTACTTGGACTTTTAAATCAACTATTTACATTAATGATCAGTCACAGTCTTATAAAAAGGGTAACAATGATGTAGATGTCTCCCAGCGTGGTATGTGCCCCGTGGCACTACTCAGAAACAGCAGTGACTCACTTTAGGGATTCTTCCAGTCACAAGGGGTGTGAAAGCCATGACCACATTCACTTAATTTAAAAGTGTTCCCTCCCCACAGTCTGATCCTTTGGCAATCCTAAAAAAAAATAATACCGACTAGCCTAAACAAATGAAACTTGATAAGGAGTAGTACTGCCAGAAAGTGAAACTCCTGAAGCAATTCAAGCAGCATACTGACATTTTGTACTCATGGTGCCTCTGTCTTGTTTGTACTAAACCCAAAGACATCACAGCCAGAGGACTTCTGTGTTACTATTAAAGAAGAGACAGTCAAGAAGTGATGGTGCTAGCCCCATTTAACACAGACTTCCAGCATGCTGTTCTTAAGGTTAGTTCACTTGGTTCATGCCTTACAAACTCTTGATTTGGGAACTTCATGTAAACTTCGTGCCAGGATTTCAAAATAGCATTTGAACATGAAAATTAGGAATGGAAGATGAGCATTTGCTGGGATGATCAACTTCAGGGGCAAAAATCAAAACCAGAAATTGACACCCTGGTTTATGCTGGCCATGCCGACAGTCTTGCTGTGAGTACAAAGCAGAATTTTAGACAGACTAATCCTCATGCTTTGCTTTGTTCAACACCAATACTTTTGATTCCTTAGAACCATGGTACCACAGAGAGAAGGTTTTGGTGCACACAAGATAACCCTAATAAAGTGGAAAACATATGAAAGAAAGTAACTCTAGAGATTTTATGACAGCTGGAGTCTAGACTATGGTTTGTTTAAAATTAGAGTTCCATGACATGAAACAAACCAAATGTTTAATGTGGTGGAATGCAGTAAGCTCAGAGTGATTGCACCATTCCTTATTTATTAAGCCCTCTCTAATAATATGCAATTAGTTAATTCTGTAAACAGTTGTTACTTGAAAGAGTACTTCATGTAAGGACAGCATTCCTATATAATTTGTGTATGATTCAGCCATTAATGGAAATGACAGCATTAATACTATGCTCCAGCTGTCAGTGGATGTGCAAGAAAACGCCACATCAACAGAAACACGACTGGAGATTCACAGCATTAGAACGTGATTGCCTTAGAACAGGGACAGGAGTGAGGCTTGAGAACTTCTCATCACCCCTAGGTTGAAAGGCAGCTGTGCACTTTAGGGTTGCTTAAGCAGCTGTGTATGAGCTTAAATGTCATTTCCCAAGAAAGAAAAAACTTTGGCTCCTGATCCAGAATCTCATTTTTATTCAACACCTTAACTACAATAGTAAGTTCCTTTATTGTTTAGGTTATTGTCCATATTCTAAAATCTTTTGGGGGTTCATGTAAATCTGCTAATAAGCGTTTCCTGAACATTGCCAGTAGAGTGGACTAGTATACTTTTATGCAAGCCAGAACAAAATTATGAAGTATTAGCATGAATAAATTGAAGCCTAAACAGGATTCATGGAGTTAAAATGTGTATCTTTGGTAGTACTACTCATGTGATCACAGAATTCCATTAATCAGGGTGTTGAGTCCTCACAGGCACAAAAATTATGTTGCTACTTCAGAAAGATGTTGCCTGTGCGGTTATCACCTGAAATTAAGTACTTGGCATTAAAATGGAACCATGAAAAGCTAATACTTCTTCAACAAAGACTTCTTCTCAAGGCCTATTTATGTTTGTCACCAAAGAAGTCATTCTCTGTTATCTGCAAGGGACAAAGAATACTTTGCCAATGACCATGTCAAAGACTAAGAAAGATCTTCCTTCACTGAGATGTGAATTGCCGCAGTAAACCAGAGTGGAACCCCCATACCACAGAGGATTACTCTTGAACAGTGTCAGAAACTTTCTGATCATCAAGTTTAGCACTGTAGTCCATCAAAAATTAAATGTAAACTACTATAAATATTTTTTTTAAATATCTGTGCAAAAGTATTCTAGTGGGTTCCAAAGGAGTAGTGTTGACAGCTGTCATGAAATAAACAGAAAATTTCTTCTATTCTGTATTTTCATTTTTAATCAGGCCAAGAGTTTAAAAAAATATCCAGTGTTTTCCAAAAATATCACATATTATATTTATGTTTCCTTTAAGCATATCTTTCTGTATTCTTACATTATAACTTTTCTTTATCTAAAATATACCAAGCTGTGTAAATTACTTCTCTGTATACAATATTTTGGCATATATCTACCTCTGCCGATTTCTTTTTGCAGAAAAATGTGATTCCAGTTCTTTGCATTAGAATTATCTCAGCAGTAAAATCATAGAAGTTCTATGCAGTGATTAACTGTAGCAGAAAAATTTATATTGTATTTCCACAAGTAGCTCACATAAGTAATTTCAGGGGAATGGATGCATAAGGGGAGTTCACATCATGTCAGATGTTTATGCATGATAATATCTGGTCACATATTCCTTATTATTCACATGCCAACATTCATAAATCCTGAATAAAAATGGATTAATGCTGTTTATGGTCTTATAGTGTGTGCTTAGAATTGAACCATCAAAATTAATTAGTCTATTTTATGATCTTCCAGGTTAATTTGATGCTGTAATGCTTGGAAGTCATATTATTAAATATTTTTAAAGTGTTGGCAGAAGGAGGCACAAAGCTTGCATTGAATATGATGGTAGATTGGCACCTGGCCGTGTAATGACCCAGACTGGCTGACTAATTTTCTAGAGATACCAAAAAGACTTTTTTCAAATGCAAGAGGATGCATCAGGTCTTTATCAGGACATCTTTATCTTTCATTCATGTGGGCCCAGCTCAAATGGATCATTCAGGATAAATGGTACTTGATGGCATAAAGAGCCTTTCCAGAAAACATTTGTACCAGGAATCAGTCGTGGAAAAGGAGATCCTTCATGAAAAAAACAAGAGGAAGAATTATAAAAAGGTGACCTTGTGAAAGGTCCCTGATTGTCTGGTGTAAACATAACCACATCAAATGTTGGAATGGGAAAAATAATATTTGCACATGGCTGGTAGCTCTTCTGGCAGTTTTGAAGGCCATCTTGTGGCCATGTCCCTTCACTGTTGGGCCTCAAGGGTGTTTTGACAAAGGGGCAAGTTCTGGTCTCTCCTCTCTATCAGTCAATACTGATGCCATGGAAAGCATCAGCAGGACTAGGTTAAAGTGAGGGAAGCAGTCAAATTTTATATAATATACCCCCATTCAAACTGGACAGCCATCCTGCTTATATTAAAATTAAACCCAGGATTTTTATTTTTCCTTTAATAAGGGTTTGATCATGCATAAAAGGAGGACTTCAAAGCATAAGGGATTTCCACCAGTAACCAAATGGTGGCTCCCTTGCCACGTGGGGTAACAATTCCAGCTCTTGCACAGCGATTACAGCAGTCCAGCTTTCCTGGTTAATTGGGCATTGGCGTGTCTAATAAGGCAGTTTTCAGTAAATGTGGTGAGACACCTGATGAACCAGTCTTGCCATTTGAACACTCTTAATGCCTCAAGGAAGCACTTGAAGGACTTGATTCCAATCCTCAAAGTCCTTTTCCTGTGCTGTGTGCACTGTCCTGTGGAACTCACCAGGGATTTGGTGAGGGGGGAAGTGGAGGAAGAGACTTTAAAATGTGAGAACAAAAGGAAAAAAACAAAACAAAACAAAACAAAGTACTGATGTGTATGGCATTAATAAATGTGCACCAGAACACTTTTGAGCTGGTATAAAAGATAGTGGCTATCTTTCTCCAGATTTCATGGCAAAAGATTCTGAAGGATTTTAGACACATGCCAAGATGATGACTCTTTTACAACAGGCACACAAATTAATGCACATTTGTGATCTAAATACAATAATGTCTTTTGACATTCTGTGACAGAAATGTTTTTTCTTTTCAGACTCTTGGTTATAATTTGTGTAAAAATATTAATTTAATCTAACTATTTAGGCTATATTAAACACTTTCTTACTTTCTAAATGAAACAATATGTTGCAAAAGGTCGATGTTAAATCACTTTTAATGTCTCGCTTTTTTTTTAATAAGAGCCGATCTTGACAAGAGAGGAACTTCAGCTTATTCATTGTGACTTATTTACTTTTTTGAAACAGCAGGTAGTGTAACTTCTTTCTGATTATGAGCATCCTAGTCAGGAATTATTTTTCCATTGACTAAAGAAAGTTATGAGTCTTAAAAAGCCCTAAACTTTTCTAAAAGAATAATTCAATATTATCCATGCCAATTCCTCTATCAGTCTTCAGTGTTACAGAATTTGAAACAGCAGGAGAGTGACTAAAGGACCATTGATATTGTAAAAGGACTAATATTGATATGCTACCAGCTGACTTTTTCAAAGTCAATTTTAAAAGAAAAACAACTCCAGAAACCAAGAAATTTTTATAATTTCAAGGATTCTAATGAAGAAATAATTCACTTTTGGTCTTGGGACTGATGAGAAGAGTACAGCTTAATATTTATGTCAGTCTTCCTCAGAGCTTAATGAAGTGTGTATTAACTGGGGGCCTTACTTTGGAGAGACAACATGTGAACACTAAAAAGACACTTGCTACAAGCCCAAAACATAAGTCATTGGAGAAGATCACCTCCTCTCAGAGGGCTGGGGCTCACAGAAACCCAGCCAATCTGCCATGTCTCTACCCTCTAGTGCCTCTCTCCTGCTGCCAGAACACTCCGGCTACTGACTCCATCCTCCCAGCAGCTCCAAGCCTGGCTTCTGCCACAACCTAAGAGATATTCTATTTGTGTGCCCAAAAGTGAACCACAAACTTTGGGAAGTAGCAGCATCTCCACAGTGGAACAAATGAGAGGCGCCTCTGACAAAATCACATTGTGATACATTTATAAGTTCACCAAGGTTGATTGAAAATGGATGTTGGATGGAAGAAAAAAGAGAATAAAAAGTTCATCGTCACCTGGGAGTGATTTACAAGACTGTGCTGCCCTTGGTAACAAAATCAAGACTTCCCAAACAAGTAAACATCTCTCTGTGAGCTGCTGAAGTCATAGGTTCCATTTTTCCATTTTTTTTTTTGACAGTCAGGAGAAAGCAAGATGGTCATTGTCATATCACCACAGAATAGAAAGTACTTTGTCTTGGCTGAGCAACTGAGCAGGTAACCTACACAGTGCTTTGAACAGGGGTTGTCCAGCATGCAAATATCTTCATGACACAGCTCATTTCCCATCACTCATTTTCCAGTACTTCACACAGCAGACTTTTTTCTTCCCCTATTAGGTACAGTTTTTATCACACCGGTATTTTACAGCAATAAGAAATAACCAAGCAAGATGAAAGCTGCCAAAGTAAAGGGAAAAGCTGCATATCTATGAACTGTCAGCAGTATTTCTAGATTTTGCTCAGACTAACTCATTCCATACGTTGTGTTGGAGTAGTTTCATTGCAACTGCACAGAGAAAAGCCATCACTTTCACAAATTTCAGCTGTTGTAAATAGTGAAAGAGATATTCCAACACTTGGTTTACATCTGGTTCTTATATGAAGAGAGCAGCCTTAAATAGAAGAGGGCAACTATTTTAGAAACTGAAGGTGGTGTGATCATGACCACTGGAACACTGGTGTCTCTGGCTCCTCTCTAAATCCCAGCGTGAGAAACCATGCCTTTGTTATTTCCAATTTCAGTTGAAGTTTCAACTTGGTTTCACTTGTTTTTTATAATTTTCAGTTGTGAGGATGTAAGGAAGTAGCTCTACTCCAGCAAGACTGTGGAAATTCATTTTTAAAAGTTTGTTAGTGTATGCAAATGCCTTTGGGGAACACTCATGTGGAAATAGTTCTGCAATGCTTAATAAATAAAAGCTGTGATTACAATGGAAGTTTGTTTCAGAGCCTTCAAACCAGGATACAAAGTTTGCAGCAATATAGACACAGTTCTGGCAATCAAGAGGAAGCATTAATTGGTGAGAAAATAGACCCTCTTCTTTTTCTAAAAGCAGTAATAAAAAGCCTACCCTGGCTATTCAGTTCTTCAGAAAACATCCTTATTGAAGAAGGGCTGCAGATGTCTGGAGCCTTAAGCACCCACTTTACTTACCAAGTGTTCGACCTGAATACACCACCAAGTTTGCACACAGCACAGACATTTTTGCTCTCTTGCTGGACAGAATCTGGTTGGGATGGAGTTAAATTTCTTCATGACAATCTAGAGGGTGCTGTGTTTTACTTTTCTTAACCAAAACAGTGTCGACAGAGCACCAAGACTTTGTCCCTTTCTCACTGTGCTGCACTGGTGAGTGGGCTGAGAATGAGCAAGAGGCTGGCAGGGGATGCAGCTGGGGCAGGTCACCCCAAATGACCAAAGAGATATTCCATACCATGGAACATCCTGCCCAGCAATAACACCTTGGGGGGAGAGGGAGAAGAGTCTTTCCAAAGTAACTGTTGCTGTCAGTGGGTTTCACTTGTGTGTTTCTGTGGCAAATCCTTTGCACTGGCACACTGTGTCCTGTTCCTTCCCTTTATGACTTCAAGTGCATCATTTGAGCAAAGTTTGATTCACTTAAATGCACCAGGGACATGGAAGGGGGAAAAAACCAAACCTATAATTAGTGTATCTAGACTGGCAAGGCACTTGAACACACAGTAATTTCCATTTTCATATGATCACATTTCATGTAGGAAACCCAAAGGAATTCTGTCATCATAAACATAACACTTTTTCAATGTTGATGGTGCCTTACTTTTCCTGGCTAGTTATATACTGTCCTGCTATGATTACTCAATCAACACCCACATGGAACGTATTCTAACAGCCTTCAAAGTATCCTTTTTTCCATATTTATTTATTTATTTATTTTTAATTCCCCATGGGCAATCAGGTGTATTCTGTTTATCCCATCTATCCTTACATCATCCCCACAAATCCTTGCGGAACTTTCACCACACTTAACTCCACATACATAAAGTATATTGTCTCCCTTGAGCTGCTGTCCATGACTGGCTTTACAAGAAAGGGAGTGGGAGAATAAAATAAAGGAGCTGCAGTGCAGATCTCTGAGCTGACAGCATGACCTGCATGTCCACCTCTGCACCTGACAGGGCACAAGAGCCAGCAGCCATGACTCCAATGCACTGCTCAGGCAGCAAATGCTTTGAAAATAGAGATTCCACTTCATGGCTTACACTTCTTAGTTAGCAGACAGGCTGAAAATGTTTTCTTTGGAAAGGCTTTGGCTAAGGGCACTAATACGAGCCTAGTTTGATAATATTTTTACAGGCACTTTCCCAGACAAATTAAATAACTGAGAAAATCCCAATTGGTTTCACACAAATACTGTATTTGAGCAGAAGATCACATGGTCTACTTAGCTATTTCAAATCACTTCCTAAATCAAGATTAAGGGCTAAGGACTATGACAATAGAGGATAAACTACCCTCAGAGAAAAACCCCAAGAAAAAGGAAGTCTATTCAAGCCTTGCATTAGGATCTGCAGGCATGATCTTAAGGTAGGGTTTTTAGATAAGCTGACTCTGGAAAAGGTCCTGCTGAGGTTTACAATGGCCTGCTATTAAATATGTGTCTGCTCTAAAAACTGTGAACCATCCTTTCATCCATTCTTATGTCATTTGAGCTGAAATAATCTGAGGCAGAAGAGGTGCATCCCCAGGCTCTTTTCTACCTCAGACTCACGTTGTGTTCTAGCTGTGCTTCTCCTTCACAACTCTGTACTGAGTCCACTGCTAATATAAGAGGGGGAAAAAGAAAAGGCAAAAAACCATGCTGTCTTGACTATGATTATAATTTTGTATGGGCAAACTAATTGCTATTCAGTGTATTCCAGAATTCACTTTGCCCTACACTTTCATACCATAACTTTAAAAAACAAACAGAAAACTACATAACTTGATTCGTCAAATCACATGAAAACATTTTCAGTTCATACCTGAAATCTTGTTACTGAAATCAATAGATCTACTTGTCAGGTTATGTAATCTCAGAGCACCTGGACTGGGATCACATCCAGTCCTTAATGGATTACATATTTCCTGCCTTTTGTCCAGTGTCTTCTTCTTAACACAAAGTGACTTTGAAGAGAAATCGGTGAACAAATACATGCAGTAAATATGATGGGGGAAAAAAAGAAGACACAAACAAGATTTAGTTCTTTCCAGGAATGTCTTGAATGACTCTGTTACCAGAGCATATGGTGTCCTAGAAAGCAGGGAATAGGAAGTGGGAGGTAATCCTTAGGAAGTTGAATCAGTTTTCTCCCTGCTGTTTCTTGGAGTTTCCAGGCACTAGAAACATTCATCTTGTTGAGCTCAACCTTTTTTACTCAGGGTGCTAAATTTTATAGCCTGAAGTGGAAGCTTCTGAGTGCATTGTGAGTTTTTTTGTTATTTTAGCATTGCAAGCTATTTTTTCATGTCCTTGAGAGAAAGAATTAAATCAGGATAGCAGGAAGCATTTATTAAAACTATATATTTTGTCCTCTGCAGTGACTTCCACAGGCATTTTATCTATTTTTTTCATGCCACTTATACAAGTGCTCATGCAACATTTATTAGAATATGTACAGAAGTTTTTTGAAATTTTTCTTTGCTTTTTAAAATCAAAGTTGGATATTATATAAAAATTTAGTTACAAAGAATTTTATGAAGGATGCTCCCAGATCAAGGAATATTCATTGTGGGATATTGCAGACTTCAGATCTAGAAGGGTAGGCAGATTCTGCAATGTTGTGTATTAGTCCACAACCACAGGCCAAAGTACAATGAATTTGCAATCATATACAACACTAAAAATTAGAACTAAACCTAGAGAGCTGTGGGGATGGCCCACAACAGACATACAAGTTCAAGGGAAGCAACCACTTCTATTTGCCACATAAGTGTTTCCATCATGGACTATGAGTTAATAAAACATTCCCTTCCAGCACAGATGAATTTTGCCTTTTCATAAAATATTAGTCATTCTTCTGAACAGTTCTAAGACACACATGAATGCAAGAATATACAGAAAGAAACTTAAGAATGTCACAGGAAAGAGACAAATATGGAAGTGAAGGATATTGCTAGTCAGATTTATATCACAAGAAAAAGGATATGTTCTACTCTGTGAATCACTTCAGTGTCTGTAACATGAAGTAATTCTTCCTGAGGCTTTTGAATGGGAAAGAGAGCTGAAACCTGTGGTTTGATTGAAAATTCCTGGGAGAACCCAGCACTAATTTTATCCTAAACTTATATGCTACCTGGTTTGTATTTTTTTTTTTAATTTACTGCCTAAAATTTAATCACCACAAACCATTTTGAAAACTTGAGCACTTGTCACTTGGTTTTTACCTTGTTGCTATTGATTAGTTAAAGTTGAACTGCATTATCCTCAGATAATTCCCTTCCAGAAGGTGGGATAAGGAGAGAATGAAAATGCCAGGCAGAAACATGGAAAGCACTTGGTAAGAACCATAATTGCTCAGCTCAGTGTTCATCACAGAACATGTGGGTGTTCTACAGTAATCTGGAAAGTCATGCTAGAAGCATAAAAATTGGTGTTTTTTTACTTCACTTCTGGTGGATGATGCAGAAGTTCGCCTTTGAATTCAGTGTACTGGATTATTCACTGTCAGAGGCAGATGGGAAAGTTCATTCACTTCTTTGGGTTTTTTTTGAGGAGTAAATTACCTTCTTATGGGTGGGTTCTCACTTCTGTGAATGAAAATAAAGGCAGGTCACAGCTCAGATGACTCCACTCGTTGCTCATCCATCTACCAATTTTTGGAAGCACATATGGTTCAAATTGCTCCAAAGATCGCTAGGTGTTGAGGAAGGGTTTAGTTGGATATTCACCTACTCCAGTGGGTTGCTTGTCTTGAAAGAATGATTTCTTCTGGAATTGTTTGGATTGATTATGAATTTCCACATTTAAAATGTGTAATTTGAAGGTTACTAAGCATTTCCTGCAGAAAAACAGTGGTTTTTCCTACAGTCTTTATTTCCAAATCTTTTAGAATGTACTGGCATGTGTTATTTGGCAGTGAAATCAGAAGACCTGGGACAGAAGGACAAAACAGTTCATTTTTAGTAAAACTGCTGATTTTGACAGATTTTAATATCTCCTTTCTTGGGCAGGAAATATTTAATAAAAGCAATACAAATATCACTGAGGAACTTGCTATCTAAAAATAATATTTTGTCCTATTCTATCATCCCTTACTTTGGATTTTTTTTTCTTACTGATTGAATTCCATAAACAAGAGAATTCCATAAGGAAAAGAAGAGAGAATAACGTTTTTCTACCTATTCATTTAATTCCTATTAACTTATCTCCATTTATTCATCAGCTCCAAAAAGCAGAATATGCTCAAGCAGAAAGCTTTAAAAATATTTGGTGTTGTTGCTCCCCTTCACTGGAAGAATGCCATCCTCTTATCCAGCAAAGCATACCAAAGGGTGAAAACTGTATTTTTTTCCATACCTAAGCATACTTGGAAATTCTTCTCGATGTGAAGTAGCATCAGAAGAAAAACACAATATTTCATATCCTACCAATATTTAATATTAGTGAGGATATGAAATGGATTTCTAGATTTGCGTATGAGAGGGAGTATAACTGTGGAACATACTGCAGCATCAGTCAGAGAAAAGAATTCTGTCTTCAGGGGATAATAAACACACTGAAGTAGTGAAATAATCAGGTACTGGTTATGTGGACCACTCATTCATGTGAAATTAATGCACACAGACACTCCTCCTCCACCACTGCTGAACTGCCTCAGGTTTCACACTGCTGGTGGTGCAAAGAAACACATCCATGCCACAACTTCATTTACCCTAAAAACAAATATACTGAACCATATTTATCTACAGCTTAATATCTGCTGGTAATCCAAATAGAAATATGCTTCTGCCAGCTTGTTAATAGTACAAAGATTTCGGGCTTCTCTTATTATGTTCCTTCTCTTTATTATATATGGTAGAGAGCATTCACACCACTTCCTTAAGGCATGGTTGTTATATTTTCACTGTGGTGAGACTGGGCTCAATGTAGAATAGACACATGGCAACACACATTGTTCTGACCATCCCAGGCACTTGTTCAGAGGTGGTCAAAGTTTTGACAGAGCAAGAATCTGATATTCGGAAAAAGTTCAGTGCTAAGACTTTAGTTGTTAAAAAGAAATAAAATTTTAAAAAAAAATTGGCTCCAAAAAGATGTACTAAGTTTCCTGAGCTGCTGATTCATCTTGGTGGAGCTCCACGCATGTGTTTTGAGTTCCAAAAACATATTCCTTTTATACAAGTCGTGGCCAAAGGCATTACAGAATCCAAATTTCGGCTGACAGCATCCAGAAATGTTTTGCAAGCTTAAAACATTGCACTGTAGAAACAGCATTGCAAACTCCACACAGACAATGTGCCGTGTTCACAATGCAAAGAGCAGCCTATGCTTTGAAAATGGAAGAACTTTCTCACCCACACACTTCTTGTGCCAATTTGGGATAACAAGACCACCTTCTCTAATAAGGTTTTCTTGAAGCTGCCAGCAGAAAATTCTTACAATATGCCATGTCAACCCCTGGACAAAGAAAGGCTTAGTACAGCTCTTTCAGACTGTTTGAAGCTACCTGATGGTTTAGGGGCGTTGTTCCCTGCTAGAGCCAACCCAAAATTATATACATGTATGTGAATGTAAAAGCAGAGCTCAGCTAGGCCCAGATCTAGGAACTGGCAGCGACTCCTCAAAGTTTCCTCTCCAGTTTTCCCTGGAATAACCGAGTGTTTATTGCTGCCAAGGTTCCAGCCTTGGTACCTGGTTTTCAACTGCTTGTACTGTTACGCAGACTGAGGAGCAGCCTCACTTGGGTAAGTAACTGAATGAAACTCAG
Source organism: Formicarius rufipectus (assembly GCA_013399695.1). Lineage (NCBI taxonomy): Eukaryota > Metazoa > Chordata > Aves > Passeriformes > Formicariidae > Formicarius > Formicarius rufipectus. The sequence goes on from VXAU01002749.1 coordinate 2,303,048, forward strand.
GGCAGAGCAAACCTAAGAAATCCCCCTACACTGACAGTAAAGAGCACTTCCAAAGAAAAAAATGACGCCCTAGAACTGTTCCATTTAAGGACCATGCAGGACTTCAGCTTACACTGCTTAACGCTACAGAAAGAAAAAAATTATGTTTGCATTACTGTACCTTGGTGAAGGAAAGAGCAGCCTTAGGAATGTCATGTATAGGAAACTACCCACAGCACACTCATTCTGAGAAACTGGTTAATTCAGTGCAGTAATTGATGCTGTAAAAATCTGAAATGAAACTCGCATTTTAACGAGAGATGCAACATATCTGCAGTAGAAGTAGCTAAGCTGTGATCAAAATGAACACTTTTAAATAGTGTAGACTATTATGTATAGGCCTTTTATAAAATGTCACACAGTTTTCAGTGACTTTTTACTTGGTCAATAGATCTTTTGACTGCAAGAAGGTTTGCAACTGGAAAACAAGCTTGCCTCATTCTTAGAAGTAAAACATCACTTATTCCATTATTCACTCTACACGCTCAGGCCAGACCCAGAAGATGTTTGCATTTGAATGACTGTATACATAAAAAGAGAGCTCCCAGTGAGTCTGTCTGCCCAGTTCTTCTCAGATCTAAACCATTCCCTGAGAACAGAGTTTCATAAGGGAAAACTAGGTACCAGTATTTAAAAACAACACAGCAAAAGAACGAAGTAAGGAGCTTTTATGCCATTGCTTCCTCAGTCATCCTAACACTGTGGATTTGGCATGGAGCTGAGTAAAGAGATACAATACAAGAGAGGAGCAGGGGAGGTTGGCTTTAAGAAAATAGTCTTAATAGTGACAAGGGGAATCAAGAGATACCTACTAAATATTTACATTCTGATTTACTTTGGATTTTGCAGTTTAATTATTTGATTATTTTTTAAAATGGTCAGTCTCTTCACATTTTGTCTTCTTGTCTGTCAACTGTTTATTCTTTCGAATGGTTGCCAAATTACTCCCCCATTATAAGACATTAAACCCCTTTTATGTGAAGCACAGAACACTTTTGTTTTAAAATCTAAGTGTCATATACAACCAGTCTGTCAGTTAAACCACGAGCAGAGGAAGACAGTTTGGGATAATTGAACTGCAGCACAGATACACTCTACTTTTACCAATTTAAAGAAAAAAACAACAAACAAATCCCCAAACAAACAAACAAGTGATGTACAATACTACAGTGAGGTTTTATTGTCCCCAGGTCTTATATTTTATAAAAAACCCCCAGAAGTAGTGAAAGTCATACTGCACACAAAAAATTGGCAATTTCTGGTGATTTATTATTAAGAATTCAGTAATCTTCTCTGTATTTCTTCAATCTTTTATCAGTCTCCTCCCAAGATATCATATCAGATACACAAATCATTTTCCTTACATTCTAATGATCTGATGTTTCAGCAGCAGGTCAGCATTACAGCACATTCTTTATCTTACAGCACAATTCTGACTTCTGTTTGGATGTAATTTGACTTTTTTTTCTGTATTCTATAACTCCCTGTCCTGTTGTCCTACTGAAATAAGACATGTCATTGAGGTTTATGCTTATCATGCACACATGATTTGGTCTAAACCAACAATTTAATTTCTCAATCTAAACCATCACAGAAACTCAGATTATAAAGCAAAAAACACAAGTGATTTTATTTTGGATTCAGCTTTTATCAGTAAGCAAAATTCTGACCCATCTCCTCTAAATACCATCTTTCTAACAATTAGAAGTGAACTAAAAGTGGATAACCAAGTTGCTTAAGTAATTTTTGAATCTTACCTTTCAAAGATATAAAAAAATACCACTTTAGGCATATTAAAACAAAATTGGCATTTGTCCAAGAGACGTATGCCATCTATGATTTAATTTTGCCATTCTCTTTTTCATGCAACTCACTTAGCCAGAATGTTGCATGAACATAGTATTTTAATTTTTTTCTCTTTTTTTTTTCCCTTGGCTGCATTATTCACCCTATACCTAAGAATACTTCAATACTTGGATTGCTTACACATAACCTTCTGTCCCTTGGCTGTTTTCCTTGCTTGGAAATACCTTGCTAAGACATCTGGTCTCATGGCAGTTGTTTTAGCCATATGATCCATAAGGATAAATTCAGATTTTGCAACTTCTTAATGGTTGACGGAAACAGCCTTATCTTTTTTCCTTTTATTGCAGTAGACAAAATTATTATTCTTTTAGTGTTGCAACCAGAAGACAAAAAAACACAGCTCCTGAAGATGTGAATTTAGAGTTGGTTTAAACGGAAAATAAGTCAATTTTTCATCTCCCAGCATTTTCCATTGCTGTACCTCTGCAGTGTGGGCACTGAAAATCCTTTTTTTGTGAAGCAGAACAGATTAACACATAAAATTTACTCTGCCAGCAAGACAGTTGTCCATGTGATGTTTAACTGTTGACTAAACACCAACAGTCAAAACCAGTTTTTGCCACAGAGTTTACCATGAGCTGGACATAAAATGTACCCCAGAGTGACTTTTTCCCCTGCTGAAGAAAAACAGACAGGCAGGGCTAGAGTCACAGGATTGCTACACAGAGCACATCTCCACCTTGCCTGAGCATAAATGAATGTCTGGAGTAAAACTTTGCTCAAAGTCACCTAAAGGAGAAAAAAAAATCAGGTTGTGTCCCACTCCTATAATTTTTTAATTTAACTTCTTTTAAAGTGTTGCCAAAAGTAAATGCAAATGGATGGAGGATGCTTTCAGTTAGTAATACTGTAGTGGCACTTTCTCAAGTAATAGAAATTTTTCACCCAAAGGTGGACAGCAAATGACAGTGCATCTAAGGATGTTTATCACATACATCCAATTCATATGGAATTATGCAAAACAGACTAGGCATGAAACAGAAGGAAAAAATGCAATGCATTTATATATCACTAATAAAGAAGAGAAAGATTTTATTTTAAAATGCAGATTATACTAGTGCTGTCAAACTTAAATAATCCATGGAAAATGGAAATCTTATTAATTTGGTACTTTGTTAAAAGAATATTGCAGGACAAAAAGTTTAGTGTAATCTACCGATAACAGATGACCCAAATTCCTAGAGTATTTAATGAAAGATAATTCATGCCTCTGGACCAAGTGATAAATTAATCTAATCTCATCTGGCCAGTACAGGTTTTGTTGCAAGGTTATGCAAAAGATTGACATTGTTGGGACTCACTTGAAAAAATGTGTTTAATTAGGAAGTCTTAGGTATGGGAAGATACTCTGATATACAGAACCGCCCATAGCAGTGAACTTTGGGCCCTAAAGAAGATCACCTGAACATTACCTTAAAGCTACATTAAAATTTTCCCTTTAAAGTATTATTGTTTAAAAATTGTCATTAATTTTATTTAACGTACTCTAACAGAATCAAATGGTTGGGTTTTGTCTGTTAGAGATGAAACCTCACACTTTGCTTTATGACTGTGCTGGAAAACAAATATTAAACACGTAAACTGACCAATACAATAGCACTATTTGCATCCTGGGTTAAACAACATCTTGAGATAGAAGTAAGAGTGATCATTGTTCCCATAGGTTTATGTCACTGTTAGCAAAGGATGCAGTAACAAAAACAGAATTTCCTAGGAAGGAATTACCAGGTAAAGACCTTCCATACTGCAATGGGAATGGGTAGCTTGACTGACTTGCAGAAAGCCAGCCATAGTATTCTCAAGCCAGAAGATTTTGCTGTGTAACTCTCTAAGGAATTTGTCTGTTGAACTCCACGTACAAATTCCATAAAAGCATCTTTGAAAAGCTTCTTTCACAGATTTCTTTTTCAGATTAAGTTGGCTTTCTCTGATTCTTGTTACATTTGAAAACCAAACAAATGAAACTTCTGCTCTGTGTTTGGGAGGGAGTTGCTGCAGCAGGGTGGTTTCTATCGAAGAGAGCAGTGCTACTGTGTGGCCAAACACTGCTGTAATGAGGACTCAAACAAAACTCCTGATTCAAAGGCTTCTTAAGTGCATGTAGTTTGCAATTTGTCCAGAGTGTTAAGTCAGTGCTACAGCAGATCTGAGTGGGAAGTACATTCCTGCTGTGGACCCTTGGTGGAGGCCTTTTGACAGTCGTTTGGTGTTGTTTGCAGGAGGTCTCATTTTGAAGAAGAGCAGAATGCCCAGTGCTAAGAACAAACTGTGTAATAAAGTAGTGACTCAATTTATGGTTGAAAAATGAAAAATACATTGAATGTCTCATTGCAAATACAGCAGACCATAGTCTTTTCATAGTGCAAAGGCATTCTATTCTCCCAAAGAACGTATGCACAAATAATTTCTGCAACTCTCACCGAAGACGCATGTAGAATTATTTCCAGCACACCACACCATCCCCAACAGCTGACATGAGGAAAGAGAAATCCACTGAATAGGAGTTTCCAGAAACGTGCCGCCTGTGTCTCCTCTGATTTACAGGATAATATTTCTCTAACCCTCAGCTATGCCAGTTTATTCTCTCCAGGGGTTTCCAAAATAAATAATGTATCTCTCTGCATCTGTGTTTCAAAGCATGTGGGTCTGTTGCCTTTCTAAGTCATCATGAACAGACCAGAAGCAGGTAAGCTCTGGAGAAACAGAGAAAAGCTTAAAGAAATATTTGCAAACTCTCGGTGCGTGAGTGTTAACGTGAATATAGAGTACATAGACAGTATTCCCATGAAAACGTGGTTCAAATGAGGCTCTTTCAGTTTCGGCTCACAGATTAAAAGCAGGGTATGAACCACTTCATGTTCCTGGACTTCCAAACTGCCTCCCACCCCTCCCTGCACAAGCCTTCCAAATTTATCTGGAAAGCAGATATTTTTCAACAGTTAGTGTTCCATGAAAAAAAGGATTCTTGAGGTTGAAGTAAATACATATACTGTAAGGAGATTTTGGCAATACTTCTACTGTCTGGGTCTTGTTAAACTCCTACTGACATGCTTGCATTGTACAAAGGAACAGAAAAGGTCAGGTGCATTCTTAAACAAAAGCAATGCCAAAGTTTCTTTTAGATAAATTTATGTTCAACAGTTTACACTTATAATTCATTTGTTGAGCTTTTTCTCAGAATTGTTGGAAACGAATGTCAGTTATATAAATTATGCAAAAAAATTTGTGAGTATACAGCAGAGGATTCAGACAACTCAGTGCTACAGAGACATTCCTCAGACTCAGTATTCATGGGATTTTAAAGGACAAGAGCTTTGTTCTCAAGTGTAAGTTTGTGTAAGGCTTTTTTTTTTTGAGTTTTTTTTTTTTTTTT
>VXAU01002749.1:2308332-2548131 GCA_013399695.1 Formicarius rufipectus
TTTTTTTAGTTTTTGTTTGTTTGCTTTTGTTTTTTCCACAGAAGACATCTCTAAATTCCAGTTATTTTTATGGTGTAAAAATTGCCAGGTTTTATGATTAGACTTCTAATGTTCTTATGAGAAGGCTACTCCAGAGAGGTTTAAAGCTTCCTGCTGCTCTCCAGATTAAAACAGGTTTGATCATTTAGGTTAGAAAAGACCTTCAAGATCATTGAGTCCAACCATTAACCCAGCACTGTCAACCCCCCTACTAAAATGTGTCCTTTAGTGCCACATCTACATGTCTTTTAATTAACTCCAGGGATAGTGACTCTACCACTTCACTGAGCAGACTGTTCCAATATTTGACAAATCTTTTGGTGAAGGACTCCAAACATCCAATTTAAACCCACCCTGGCAAGGCATCAGGCCGTTTCCTCTGGTCGTATCACTTGTTATGTGGGAGAAGAGACTGAGCCCCACCTGCCTACAGCCTCCTTTCCAGTTTATATACATCTGTTCTGGTGCCATCCTTCATCAAGGGAAAAACACCCTCTGACAAATAGCTGGCAACAACTGTAGACACCTTCTCATAAAACCATAGAATGCTTTGAGTCGGAGGGGACCTTAAAGACCATCTTGTTCCAATCCCTTTACCATGAGCAGGGACACCTTCCACTAGATCAGGTTGCTCAGAGCTCTTGAACACTTCCCGAGATGGGACAGCCACAGATTCTCCGGGCAACCTGTGCATCATCACTCTCACAGTGAAGAATTTGTTCTGTTCTCAATCTTCGGTTTTCTATTTGAAGCAAATCATGGTCTTCTAGTCTCCCTTATCTTCCCTGACCATCCTGGTAAACATTCCCTGCTTCCGCTGCATCTTTCTTCCTCCTTAAGGTCTGTTTTTTAACGGTACTAGAGCATCAGTGTTCTAGGTCACTTCCCAGAGGTACTTTAGGCACCACAACTTGTGCTCCTCTGCCAAGCCCCGTCATTCCCGGTGGGACCGTGCGCCGCAGGAGCCGGGGAGGCAACGCCGCGCCCCAGCTGCGCTTCGAGACCGTGGAGATGTTGTCGCTGCGAAGTGCAGCCTCCTCCTTCAGCCTTTGCTCTTCCCCGCCCTTCCCTTGCCTCCCCACACTCATCTTGGACAGCCAGTGCCCTCTGCCTCGCCGGGAGAGCCGCGCACCGTCCGCTCCGGGGAGCGCAGAGACCGCCCCGCAGCGCGGGGGGCGAGAGCGGCCGCGGTGGGGAAACGATGGTCTCGGAAGTCTTTCCCAACCTAAGCGATCCTGTGCAAACAGGAGCTCCGGCGGGAATGCGGGATCCCAGCACAGCTGCGAGGGGGTGCCCAGGGAGACGGAATCCTCTCCATGGCTCAGGAGCACCAAGGAAGGAGATTATTGGAACTGCAGCACCTCCCCTGGGACGGGTCTGCCAGGCAGGCTGTGACCGGGGGATGATAAACTCCTGACAACCCTGAACTGAGTGCTCCAGCCGGGTGCATGTAAATCCATGGGGCCAGATAGGATTCATTCCAGGGTACTCAAAAAGCAGGCTGAGTTTGTCGTGGACTGCTCTGAGTTATTTTCAAGAGTCTCAGAAATCTGGGAATGTTTCAGTTGACTGGAAACTGGCCACTGTTGTCCCGGTTTTCAAGAAGGATGACCCTATAACTACAGGCCTCTGTTTCACTTCAGTGCCTGGTAAAATTATGGAGGTTACTCAGGGAGTTGAAAAACACTTGAGAAACAGCACACTCATTGGTCATAGCACAAATACACAAGGGGAAAACCCTGCTTAGCCAACTTATTTTCCTTTTATGACAAGTTCCAAAGACTTTGGTAATGGGTTGGGTGAGCAACTGGCTAACATTCTGGTCACAAAAGTTTGCAAAGGGTTCCCCAGGGCTCAGTTTTGTGGCCAGTGCTCTTTGATGCTTTTATAAATGACCTGGACGCAGGTATCAAATGTACATTAAATAAGTTTCCTGATAATACCAAACTAGGAGGAGCTGTGAATGCACTCAATGGCAGACAGGTCTCATAGAGAGATCTGGTTAGGTTAGAAAGCTGAACAGGCACCAATCATATGGAATTTGACATGAAAGAGTGCCAGATTCTCCACCTGGGGCAGGATAATCCTGTGGAGCATTGGGAGATAAGATGTTGATGAGAAGTCCTGAAGAAAGAGAACTGTAGGTTTGGGTTGACAGGAAGTTGAATGTCAGTCAGCAGTGCCCTGGCAGCCAGGAGAGCTAACTGTGTCCTGAGTGGCATCAGGCACAGCATCGCTAACCAGTTGAGGGAGGAGATTGTCCCACTCTAGTCTGCACTGGTGCAGCCTCACCCTGAATGTTGTGTGCAGTTTTGGGTGCCTCAATATAAGAAGGACATCAAACTGTTAGAGCATATCCAGAGAAAAGTGAGCAATTTGTTGAGGACAAGAGCCTTGAGGACAAGACAGTAGGAACAGAAAAGTTGGGCTTGATGATCCCTATGGGTCGCTTTCGACCAGAGATACTCTGTGATTCTGTGGATAACAGTATCTGAGGCTGGAGTTAACATAGGTGTTTCAAAGAGAACTTGGCAGAGCCAAGACTTGACGGAAAAGGTCAGAGTGCCCACAGGGCCCAAGGACACCACCGTGTCGGCATCACAACACAGGGATGGCACTTCATCTGGGGAGAATACTTTTAACTTTTACTGAGCGGATTTCTATGTCAGTACCTTGCAGATATCAAAGGAATAATTAATAAGCCAAATCTATCTGAACTACTTTTTCAGCAGGGATTGCTTTCACTGTTCCTCAGATCCATGGTGTCATGTTTTATGCTTTTCCATGTCTACTTCTATTAACACTGGTCTCAAAGATATCTACTTCTTCTTGTCTTAACAGCAACCTTTTTCACTCCCAAAATAATTTTTCACTTGTCTGGGATACCAAATGCTTGTTTCTCATTGTGATCTTACTTTGCCTGGAGCAGGAATTATACAGCACGAGATGCATGTGACCTGTTGCTTGCCATAAGTCTCCCACAGTTGTAAGCCACAAAGTCCTGAAAAATCTGTCAGAGGGGCAAGGCAACACAATAATTTTACATGAAACAACTCCATCAGACAGAAATAGCTGATGAGTTTTGCTTATTGCACTTAGCAAGACATTAGGGATTTCATACATGATAGCTTCTGTGTGTCATGAGGAATTAAATGCATCTTTGGTTTCCTGTTATTGTGTGAATCTAGAGATAAATTTAATACATTAGATCTAATACAATTTCACCACTATAAATATTATTTAATAGCAGCACATGAAATGGTTTCACAGAGAAGTTGCAAGCACTAATAAAGTACATAGGATTTTGAGATTGTTTTTCCTTATGTACACCTTATACTGGAGATAAGTATAGAATACAGAAGAAAAATACCCCGACCAACTAAGCAAACGAACAAACAAAAAAAATCTTAGGTACACATGTTGGTGTTCTTCAAAAGAAAGATGAGTGTGGTAGTCCTAAAAGAGTATATGCACCTTTTTAAAAGCTGAAGGGCTGGGGTACTTTGCTTTGTTTTTAAGAAAAAACTAGGTTAGACGTTTCTGTTATATCTTCTTAATCTTGCACTGTTATGGAAGGACTATACTTTATGTGCAGATACTCCAGTGTCAGCTTCCTGCCCTCCAAGCAGATGGAGGCAGATGATAGATGAAAACAGTTGTTCNATCAGCTTCCTGCCCTCCAAGCAAATGTTACTTGTAGTAACTAATTTACATTACTCATACCCCTTATTCTAGAAAAAAAAAGGGTATTGTCATGATGGATGATAGATGAAAACAGTTGTTCCTCAAAGCCACCTTAGTATGGCAACAACTGAGCTCAATCATGGCATTGAGGTCTGTTCATCTTGTCACAACAGTCTATGAAAAGGATAAATTAGATCTTTAAAGTAGCAACAAAGAATATGTGTTAGGCCTTTTTTTAATTTCAATGTCATCGAAGTTTTATTGCCAAGATCAGTAAATCCAGAGACTGCATCTTTAGGCATGTATTTTATCTAAAGGTCTTCATTGAATCACATTACAGAAGTGTTTGAAACAGTGGACACTCCCCAGCACAAACATAAGATGAGATGGGCACTTCCAAATCACCAGTGCCTTCTCTCTTACAGTCAGACCTTGCCCAAACAGGAGCACTTGAGAATTTCAGGTGAACTGATAAGTGGTGAAAGTTCAACAAGTGTGGCTTAAGTCTGTTCTGCCCCACAGTGGAGCCAGTTCTGAAGTTATGCAGTCTCTAGCTCTGTTAGCTGAAGGGTGATGAGTTACAGCAAATTGAATTCAGAACGTACTTTTGGTCATCACCACATGTGTTTAGAAGTAAAGAAAGCGGAAAAAAAAAGGAAAAAAAAAAACAAAAAAAAAACCCACCAAACCCAAAAAACAGAACATAAAACACATCCAAAAAAAGATCAATCCCTTGGGAATATCTGCTTAGCCCTAATTCAGAACAGAGTCTTGATTCAACAGATTACCCTGAACAACCTAGCAAGACATTTGTTTCTCAGTATTAAAAACATGTCCAATCTATTTGTGTAAACATTTGGCTTTTTTTTTTAACTTTCCAGAACAGAAATTATTTGAATCAACTGCCTTTCAGAACTGGTATGTCAGCAGGAAAAAAACAGGAGGGTCTAAAGTGTTTGATATCTCTTCTTTTTCTATAACTAAACCCACAATAAAATACTGACTGGAAAAAATACTGAAAATTCAAAATTTTGCATTTTGGTGATGTATTTCTTAAGTTTTCTACAAATTTTATCTGTCATGGTTGTAAAGAAAGTTTCTCATTTATTGTTAAGGGGTTTTTTTTGCATTTGGAAGGACTGGAAAAGCAGAAAAGCATTAAAAAAAAAAAGGAAGGGCCAGGTACAATATCTAGGAATTCACACATGTTCCAGTCACACGTGAGCTCTGTCCTCTAAAGAAGTGATGTATGGGTGTTACTTTGCATCATAAAAAGAATATGACCCACTGTTGTCATACTGCTAGGAAGAGATAAGCATTATAGTTGCAGAGAAACAAAAGGCTGGATTATAAAACACATTGGAAGAATGATTTTACTTAGGCCCGAGAGTATTATTTGAATTCTTGGAACTGCACTTTGCAAAATTTGTAGATTTTTTTGGAAAAAGTTCAAAAGGGAACAGAACAAATTATTTGAGATTAAAAATAAATACAGTTTTAGTAATTGATTTAAGAGAACAGGACAGAAATTATACATCACACTGTACTCCATAACTTAGAATATTAAACCGAAACAAATACAGATTTTTAAAGGAAAGATTTATTTGAAGCACAGAACATAGTCTTCAAATGCATGAAGATTAAAGTATATATTCTCAATTCTCTGTGAGAAGAGCAAGAAATGGCAGTCCTGACGTAGAAAAACGTGGGGAAATGTGGATTGGACCATATCTCCTAAAACTAAAGATAGCAAAGTCATGTAACAAATGGCCTTCAAGGATGGTGCAGTGTTCAATAGCAGAAGTCTTAGCAAAGAGCTAAGAAAAACAAAACCAAACCAAATTTTGTCCAGAATTATATAGATATGTTTTAGCTTAGGGAATTTAGGTGACTACTTAACTACACTTTATAAAGTTAATAAAGGTGGATGAGAATATAAACTGTAATTAAAAAAAATACTTAGGATAAATCCTATTGGATTTATTTAGCTAATAAGACAAAGGCAACCAAAATATCACAACAATGACCAAACTTCAGTGTATTAAAAGCATATACATGCCAACAAACCTGCAAGAGTTTTCTGCTTCCCCTTTAAATATCTTGAAAAATGTCTAATGCTAGCTAACTGTAATCAGATTCTAAAAACACACAAGTATATAATGTACAATAAATTGGTTTTACTTAATATACAGACTTCTACCCTAATTCTTTAGAACTAAAGTGTTCCAAGCATAAGTTAATCAGTCCTGCAGGGAATCAAAGGCTAAATAGTTCCTGTAGTCTTTTCAACACTGTTTGGAATTAACTCTGTTCTGGAGAAATGCACTGGAAAAAAATCTGGTTTAGTGAGGACCAGGGAACCTCCTTCTGACTCTTGGACTCTTCTAGCCAGTTTTCCTAAATTGTGCTGAAAGTTAAAAATAGCACACTGACAACATTGAGTGTCAAAATGAAATTAGGTGGTGAGATTTGGCAGCACAGAGAATTAATTACCTATCACCAAAGGAGTTTGAGGGCTTTACGGAAGAGCAAAGAAGTCTCAAAGCACTCCTGCAAAATAGGCACTGCTTTAGAGTGTTGTGCAACAAAACCACTGCTTCAGGACTAACAGAGGCTACAAGCAATTCCATGTGTTTTCAAGAAAGAAATCTAGAAGAAAAGTCACGCAGACTTTTACATTTTAAAGTCATTAGACCTTTTGAAAATCATTAAACTATGGCTTCTAAACAAGCTATGGAGACTCTTTAGAAAAGGCCATTTTCTTTGATCTCAGGTGAGGATTTCTTTGGTCTATTTTCAGGCTAACTCATAGTTTATTTAGCTTAGTTCTATCATAAATATATCAAGATGTAATTTTACTATAAAATGTCTGTGATAAGAATATACATAGGATGGCAAAAAATCTGTGTCAAATAACCAGCAGGTCTGATATCCATTTGGAGGTGGACATCATAAAATCATAAGATTTTTAATGTTGGAAAAGACATCCAAGGTCATCAAGTGCAACTGTTAACACTGCCATGTTCACCGCTAAACCATGTCCCCAGGGGCTCATCTACACATTTTTTGAACACTTTGAGGGATGGTGATTCCACCAGTTCCCTGGGCAGCCTGTGCCAATGCTTGACCACCTTTTCAGCGATGAATTTTATCCTAATATCCAACCAAAACATCTCCTGGTGCAACTTCAGGCCATTTCCCACTGTGCTGTTGCTTGTTTCCTGTGACAACCTCAGTACAACCTCAAACAACATCACATGAGTATCAGAGTCACTGATGTTAAGCTTCTGCTTTCCTCTTGAGCAGAGATGCTCCTTGCTCTAAGTCCCAAAAGAAGGTAGCACAAAATTCCACACACTACTGGATAAACAGAAAATACTTTGACCTAAAAATCAGGATTTTTTTTTTTTTAATATAAACAGTGCAGCATGGAGAAATATTTATTGCATACCCATGTCTGATAAAAGTAATTATCTGTAATTCCCTTCTTTCTATTACAGCCCATCAACCATTTTTACCCCGAGTGTTGACAAAGAAACACTAGATTTTGCAACACAAGTTACACAAGAAGCCCAACACAGGTGCAATATTATGGGAGAGTGGTAAGAAAAGTCAACACCTCAAGGCTGCAACTAATTAAAAAACTTCTGATGACTCACATACCATTCTGGTATTTTATCTCCTTGTAGCAGAAAGTACTTCAGCCTGTAACATTAACCTGCCAGTGCTGCAACTGCTCCAAGTTACTGGAGAATCAAATCCTTAATCTGGCATCATAGACAACTGAAAAATCTCAGGTTATTTCAATGTCAGCATTATGCAATGTTATTCTTTCATTATCTAGAAAGAGCAAAACAGTTGATTTTAAGTCCATTTCAAGCTTCACTCTGTACTTTGGCTGCAGTAATAAACATGCTAAGGAGCATTCAAATTTTTGTTGTATTGAAAAATTTCAGTACAAATAATTCACCTTTTTCGCAGTAGACCCTCCTGTCACAAGGGTGAGAGAAAATGCTGCATTACTTTTTCATTTTTTTCATTTTTCCCCTGGTGAAGCATTATGCAGACTACATCACCCATCACCCTATCCCACTGGAATCTAGTGAAGGATTTCTATCTTGGTTCAAATTAAGGAAGTTTTTTTTAAAATGAAATGAGTGTATAAATAAAGTAAGGTTTTCCCATTTGGGGAAATCTCCTTAGGTACTAAGGCTGACTTCACTTTAGAAACGTTCCAGGTCTGTAACAAGATACATTCCAGATTAATTTAGTTCTTCCCTCATATTTTGATCTCTGATCCTCTATTGATAAGAAAATGTCAATTCAATGTTGACTCTAAGTAAATCCTAATTCACACCAAGAGGAGCTGATACCAACTGCACACTTTGAATGTGGTGTATTCTTGCACTTGAGAGTTACTGCAAAGTCAAAATCAACTTCAACATCAGCTACAATTTTCACATATTCTGAAATATTTGCAATAGATGAGTCTCTGACTCTAGACAAGGCATTAACAGTTTCCTTACTTATTAATAAAGCAAATTTCCTTTCTTCCACCCCTCCCTATGAGGTTTCTAAACCAACTGGGTTTGCAGTGTGAACTCAGTCCTCTATTTCCAGTCTTAGGTGTCAGTTTGAGTGAGTCTGTCAACCAGATTGAGTGCAGAGAGAGAGAATGGGTTGGGATGAAACCAAAAAATATTTCTTCCACTGGCGTGTGAAGTAACTAGCTTTTCATTGACAGAGAAATCCAGTAATTTTTAAAGCACTTGTCAATTTTGTGTGCATAATTTTCTTCTCATTGTATGGAGGGTTCAAAGCTGTTAACAAGCAGTTAACTGTCACTGACTTTAAGATTTATCTGATAATAGTAAAAAAAAAAAAAAAGAAAGAAAAAAATTAACAAAGCTGCTTTTCTTTTTTATATATAGTAAGATAATTCAGAAAAGTATTAGGAAATTAATAACTCAGTTGAAAGAGTCATACATGATTGATCCCAGTGAATTCTTATGAGGAAACAAAAAGCCTGTTACTTTCCAGAGCTCAGAGCCCTAAGTGCAAAGTTCATCAGTTTGCTTTTGACTTCATTCCCTCCACACTGATTCTCACTAATGACTGTCCCAATGTTACGGTCAACTGATGAATAGTCATCCCTGTGCCAAAATTTTCCACTGAGATTGTGGCAAATGCTACAACATGATTTCTGCACTTACCCACATACACATACATGCCCAGAACATCTCCATCTCTTGTGTAGTGTTCTTGCGCTCTGGGTCAAACCACTTCCCTCTGAGCATCGACAGATATAGAAATCTATGGGTACCACAGGAAGTATTAGAGGATTGCTCTATGGCCATAAGTAGGAGTCATAAATAAGGTTTAACAGATAAAGTTACACGTTTTCTGCACAGGAGGACATCACGTAACCTGATACAATGCAAAGATTTGTGCATAGGGAAAACTTCATTCCAGAGGATGGATGCAGTTTTTGATGGAAGACCCTTGAAGAGCTGTGAGTTACAGAATCTGGGCTATACCGGAAACATCATGCTGAGGATGAATGCATACAGGTTGCACATAAAAGAGTTGCAGGAAGGAATCCGAATTCCACCTCTATCAAGCAACAATGTCATAAAAATCTGAAGTGAGAAGCACTGGAGGAAAAAATCTTTTGTGCTTTTTAATTTCCGTGAAAGCTGTGATGCAGAATAGCATTAATTCAAAACAAAGGTCAAGGTAACATCTCATTTTATCTCACTGGAACATAGATTGCTCTCCAGGGGAAATCTTTTATTCCAGTCTACATGAACAGCAATTATGCTGCCATTTATGAATGAATTAGATAATTTTGTTTTCACAAGAAGATATTAAAAAGGAAGGACATAACATAACGTTTTGAGATGTTTCTTGAAAAATAAAACCCAACCTTAACAATGTGAAGAACAAAAAATTGAAGAAATGCAGTGCTTATCATCTGAGTTTATCCTGCTGTCAAGGTAGACACCATTCACTAAAATCACCACATAGCTGGATATTTTGCCCTACATCACAACTGTGAAGGAGCTGAACCCCACTGAGTAACAGACAGCCTATAGAAAACTTTTAATTACAACCTTTCATGAGAGATATTATTCAGACCTCATTCAGCACCAACAGCTTCTTGCAGTCGTGGAAGAACCAAGATGAGCAGTAACACCAAGGAGCCAGCATCTCACACAAGCACAAAAAGTACTGTACCCTGCCTATTGGAGACTTGTCCCCCTTAGATGCACTAAGGGCCTTAAACCAACCCCAAAATTACCATCCCTGAATGGTGCCCTTAACTTGCCACAAAGTAACGTCAACAATGCTATCCTGAAACAGAATGAAGAAAGAAAAAGAAAGCTAACAAAAAAATAAAATAAAGCTTCTGGTAGCCAAGCTGACTTATTTGCTTGAATGCAAAGGCAGAAAATCATCACATTTTAAGAGCTTAATTGACTCCTTTTTAGGATTTAAACCTACCTAAACCAAAGGAAAGTGCTAGCATTTAGATGTTCATTTTCACTAAGGGTTAACTAGTGACATTTTAAACACCTGGCAATCCACAGAGCCATCCTTAAACTCCAGCTTCTAGTTCAGCCTGGCCAGTGTCACCGATGTGCACCAGCACCCAGCCTAGCACAAGCCTACACTCCACACAACATCACTCTACATAACACAGACACCACCTGGCATCACAGCTTCTCTTCCCAATTATCATGTTTGCTATCACACAGGTAAATTTGAATCAAGACCATAACAAACCCACACAACAAGTTATAAAATCAATTAAAAGAAAAACATCACCTCTAAGGGTGAGGAGCCTACTCAAAACCAGGGCCAAAGTAAATAGATTTAGCCTTACTTCATGCTTCCTGACCCCCAGGCCTCTCTTCCTGGGATCAAAGCCATTGTCTTAGCCTCAGTTCCTTCTCTTCCCTTGGCAGTGGGCCCCGATTGCTTGATAGGTCCCAGCTGCTTTGATCTCTTAACTCCCTCTGCCCCGGTGCTACAACACTAGTGACACAACTGGGGAAGGTTTTTATTCACACATCTGACAAAACCGGTTCCAAGTATCCCTTCAAAAAGCAGAAGATAAATAAATGTCATAGCAAAAGAACACAGGAAATATTTCAGAATATTTTAGTATAATTGGGCCCCTCTGAGAGGTCAAAATCTCTGAGAAGCAGCATTTTACATAATTCTGGGAGGGAGCACATATTGGCTTAATCCAACAGTCAGAAGTTTCTAGAGCAGCAATTTTCCTTTGTTTTTCCCCAGTTTCCCCCCAGCATTATTATACAGCAGAGTTGACTTGTCTAGTCCACTCCCTACTTCAGTGTCCCTCGTCTAGCAATTGTGAAGGAGACACAGAGAGAGGCAAAAGGAAGGGGGAGGATTTTCTTGTTTCTGTTATCATGGCTTAACGGGTAGTTTGAGATTCATAGCAACATAAACAGGACAAAACCCAAGAACAAATTACACATGCAAACTAACTTAGGCTCTGGAACGAAGACAAGAGTTGCTGCAGTGTGTGTCATGTGGAGAGGCAGAACACGGTGCGGGTTACCTTCCAGCTGATCTGCAGACACCAGTGGGTTTTTGTCCTTGGGCTGAGTAAGTCTGGCTCACAGGTGACATTTCCCATTTACTGCAGAGCTACATGTGGCACACTGCTACTGACCACAGTGGGGTTACACAGAGTTGAAAGACAATGATTTGGGCACAGGCATGGTATTAATTACACAAGCTTTTGGAAGCTCTAGTTCGGCTGCTGCCCAAGGAGAATGATATCAACAAATCTCTGAACAATCCATGCAGAAATACATGCTGGCTTTTCATCTCTTCAATATTTCTCCTAAGTCATTCTTTTTTCCTTTGAAACTTAGAAGAATAGAAACTAATTTTGCACATTCATTTCCAAGTTGAAAGATCCAATCATTCTACTTTTTTTTTTTTTTGTCATGAAATTTAATTTTCATCTGAATACCTGGGTTAAAAGTGACAAGTATACTGAACTCCTGGAAATCATACCCTGTTGTGGAGCTATTAAAAACCATATGTCATATCACCTCTTAAATCCAAGACTCAAGTCATGGAGATCAGATCCTCAGGAAGATTTGAAATGCATATGGCACATGCAATGCCCATCAAGAAAAAACACTTCCCATAGTCTGTTATGGGACTGGTATTGCACTTGTGTTCTCTTGTGAGCTCTGAAATGGACTGTTCAGGGCAATGGATGAATCAGACCTGCCTGTGCACAAAAGCTACAGCATTTTTCCAAGATTTCTTCATTATTAATTATTTAAAGAGACCTTGGAATATCAGGGGAAAGGGTTCCTGAAGTTAGATTAAAACTACTCTTTTTCCCTTTTGTTCTGGCAGGGTTACACAGGCATATGGAATCAATATGTCTAATTTCACCCTTATCCAAGACCAATAAAGTTGCTCTTTTCCAATAAGGATTACAAATTCATTATCTGACATCTTGGCCTTCATACTGTGGGGCAAGGAAGCTTCATAGGTTTATTGCAGAAGCTCTTGTAGTGTTATGAACTTTTTGTTATACAGTTTACTACAGTAAAACCTTGGTGTCAGCTGAAAAGTGATGTCTGAAACTGTAAGGTTCCATTTGAAGGCAAGGAAATGTGCATGACAATAAATTTATTTCCTGCAGTAGGAATTCTCAAAGAAAAAACGCAGTTATCACCACAGAATATAAACAAGTACAAGAAATGGGTGGAAAAAAGCCCCAGTCAACTTACCATACATGTAATGGTCTAAAATGACCTTCACACCTTACCAGGACAGATGTCTGCTGTTTACAGACAATTTAACTCTTACCCAGCCAAACTTGAGAAATGACTGCTGCAAAAGCCTGGCCTCCCTGCAGCTGGACAGTCCTGCTCACTTGGGTGTTTTCATCTCCATGACACAGTAACTCTTACAGAATTCAGAAATACAAATCAAATTCAGAAGGGCTCAAAAGAACTGGGCTCACACAAGCATCCAGGGAGTTACATAAAATTAAGCACAGAAAATACTAAATGTCTGAAGTCCTACCCTTTACACAAGTTCCTCCTCTCACTAAAGATTCAGTCCTCTTGAGAATGTCATCTAACATGAGATTAAGTATTTCTGTATAAAATTATTGGATATCTAGTCCCTCTCTCAAATTTGATTCTACATTTACTTTTTAATGAATTAAATACAACAGTAAATAACTCAAAGGTACATAATGTATTTCAGCAAAGTATGGTACTGGCTGCTGCTGAGTCTTTGGGAAAAAACATTGAAATGAGTGGGGGGTTTTAAGATCAAATGAGTTTTGTGGGTTTTTTTTTAAATACAAAAAATTGGCTTACATTTGCTTTTAAAACCTTCACATAAATATGAAATAACATTATAGCAGTTGATATGTTTATAAATACATTATAATTGCATTTGGAGTTTTCATAAACAATTATAAATTAAATTATATAGCCACACTAGGAGGTAATTTATAATTTACCATAAAACCACAAATGACAACTCTCAGCACAGAATCTTTAGCCCACAAAGACAGTGATGGATCACAGTTTACAGCCTAAACCAAGAAAAGTTACTAATTAATCTGATATATAAAGAAGTGTGACTGATTTTACATACTTCTACAGTATTATAAAATTACTGGCTATAACTTTGTAAGCCAAATGAAACAGTTATAGATAAGTCATAGAGTGTAGGGCGATAGCTATTATAGTAACTTCTTTGGTATAAGACAATACAGAGTCTATCCAAATATCGTGTTACTGGAAAAGTGCAGCAGGGCAAACCCTAGAGATGAAGTAATAGGGTAAGGGAGCCAAAGTTTCTCTTTCCTAGCCTGCTTTAAGTGATGTTTTTGTCACAGATGTACTTAATGACACACACTGTTGGAGTGAATGTGGAAAAATCTTTGCACAAGAAATGTTATACTTTTATTTTTCTTGCCAGGCATTAATTGATTCCATATAGTGTTACTACAGATCCTGTCAATACTCTGTTCTGTGCAGAAACATACATTCCTGGCACAGATATTCTGTGTTCTAGTTTTGCTGGTTCTACTCAATATTAAAACTATTCTTTGTTGCTTGAAATTTTATTAGAGGCATAAGGTTTGGATGACTAAGATGAAAGCTTAGTTTGTACCACTATAAAAGCTTGAGAAAATCACTCTAAGTAGGAAGGAGAAAATGTAACAAAATAAAGAAGGTTTCTGCCCTTCCAGCAAAACTCTTTTTGTTGAAAGAAGGGTGTAGCATACGTGCATGTCAGTGCTGTTTGAATACAACAGTATTAATGAAATCAGGGCCAAAACCTTATACCTTGGTAGTCTCGGATTTGGAGGTTTTCTTGTGTCACTAAACTGAGCTAAAATGCATCCTTGGCTTCCCTGTGTGCTCAAAGGATGCTGCAAAGCTTTGCTTTTCCCTTTTCCCTCTGCCTCTAAGTCCCATATGATTGATTCTGAGCAAGTGTTAGCAGTTCCATCCAACTCCCAGAAGTTTTTCCTGAACTACAGCTATTCCTGGTGATTCATATGTCTGAGAATCTTTCTGAAAAATAAACTATTGGAACCTTTAAAATAATTAGCTTGGCTCTTCCAGCTCACAGGATCTTTTGAAGAGATTGCAGGGAAGGGAGAAATGTAAGAGAAGTGGAGGGCTGGACCATGTGCCTGTGGAATCCTGGCATTGGGAAAGCATTTGTCTTTATCTACTTACACTGGGGCCAGATGCAGAAAGCCAAGGGCAACTTACCTCCCAGATGCAATGACTAATGTTGTGTAAACATATCAAAGAGAACTCCTCTTTTCCAATAAAACAGAGTCCAACATAATTTTTGCTTATTGAGAGTGAAGAGGAAATTTAAAAACCCTGAGATCTACAGAAGGCTTGCACTCTTATCTAAACTGCACAGTACCTTTACGATAAATATTTTGCCCCCTTTTATGTGCATACAGATATCCAGTCTCCTCTACACTGAATGAGGTTTTCAGCAGGGTAATAATCAATAAAGATTCAAAATGCCTGCTGTTAAGTTTGCTGCTGACTCCCTCATGGAAGTTAGCAAGCTGTCTAATCTATTCCTAGTTCTGTTTATTCACCTGGAAATTCTAGGACCAGGTAATAATTAGTGTATATAAATCAGTCTGAAAAAGTCCATATAATTATTTCCTCATTAAAAAGCTGTATGATTTGTTTGTACACCACCAGTACCCTTGTGCATCCTCCTAATTCAAGGACATCCTCCCAACTCAAATATTTTTATATCTAGAAGACTTACATTGTTGCTTTTATGATCACTTTCAGTCCTCTGCTTTCTCTGGAATTTGGTAATCTCCATGCTATTTTGTATACTGGCCTTTAAAAGCTGAAAATAAAGGTGAGAATCTGCATTTATTCCTTCAAATGACGAATTCTACATATTGGGGTGTTCAGAGGAGAAAAATAGAATTTGCACCTGAATCATGTGCACAATGGGCATTTATTAAAGAGATACAAACTTGGTTTGAGAGATATGAATGAAAATACTGATAGCATGAGCTTTTCTACTCCCTGAGAACTGGCTTACTTTCTCCAGTAAGGAGCTATCAACTGATTTAAAGATTAATGACTTGAATGAAAAGCTCTCAAGTTTCAGGAGAAATAGGGTTTTGGAATAACAGGAAAAGCTGAGTTGCAGTGAGTTCCTTACTAATTCCTTTCCTTATATCCTAATACAAACTCTGCCCTCTTTCACAACCTCACAGAGTTTCCATTGGCTGGACTTGTGAGTCTGCTATGTATAGAAACCTCTGCAACAGCCAAGGGCTTTCTTAATAATAGATTTCAACTCCTGCTTTTCCTGTTGCATGAACTAAGGGGAAGTTACATTCATTGCATGCCCTGCCCTAGGTTTGTGTTGACCCCAGGTTTGGTCTCCTTCCTTGGAAGTTTGAACAAATCTGCTTTCAGATCTCAGCATTTACAGGAGTACATATTGGTTGAAGAAAAAAGGAAATCAGATTAATAAATTTTGTCTTTCATTAGTTGGAGAATGTCAGTGTGTGCATTCAGATAGACAAATTCAGATAGATAGAAAACAGATTAACAATTACTTGTCTGCTTTCTTTGCCTCAATACTCCTGAGCCTTCCTTTGGCTGTGGTTGGGTTCTTGAACTTTTTGTACATACTCTGAACTGAGATTCTTTTTCTATCTTCCTGACCGTCAGGGTCAGTGCTCTTCCGCACTCCTGGCCACTGCGTGCTCTCCCTCAGAGTCTTTATGTCCTAGCAATTAGACATTATGTCTTTGTTTCCCCACTAGGGAAATTCCATCGCTCCAAGTCCTGGCTCTGGGGAGGATGGGGGAAGAGTAAGATTTCCTCTTTTTTCTTTGTCTTCTTGTTTTAGGCACATTTGTTCGGTGTTAAGAACTGACTGGTTCAGGGATGTGCCTGTAAATGCTCCTAACTCAAAGGGCACATTCACGTAAACTTAGGGAATCTTCCATATCATTTCTATTTTGTTTCCATCTTAACAGAAAACTCAATTACAAACAGCAATCACTAAACTAAACCATCTCCTCTCACCCATGCAGTGAGTCACCAGGACTTTCCATAATAATATGATGAATAAGCACATTTTTTAGCCTTTTGGTAGTCAACTGTGGTTCTCAGAGAAATGGAGCTTTGACACTGCTTCTGGAGCTAGACACTTCTGCTCCTAGTAAAATATAGTTTGTCTACAAGCTTTTTGCTCTGTGAATGATAAAGGGGTTATGCACTTTTCAATCAAAACTGAATATTGTACATCTTGGTCTTATGAGTCAACACAGCTTTTTAACTACACTGCCCTGTAAGCAAGATAGCATCTGCAAGATGAAAATGGGAAACAGCTGTATCACAGGACTCTGCAAAATAAAACCTTGTTTAGACACCGTGTGGAAATGCATGTGGTGACCAAGTAATATTCCAAAATGTACACCAGCCTCTTGAAAAATAAAGTCCTTTATCTCTTGCATTAATTTTATGTCAGTTTGAAGCAAAATGTGTTTCATGATCCAACTGATCCATCAGTGGGATAGACACAGGGCTGCAGTAATCCAGTTCTCTCTTTCTGGCAGGACTTGACAGGGATTTCAGTGTACTATTTCATATCTCTGGAAAAAATGACAAGTGGAAATGTTAGGTTTGCTTAAAAGAAGTTTACTCAGTGTAACTCTAGAACTTAATGTATCTCTGTTTTTTATAACGTAGTATGTCCCCAAATTGTGAGATCGTGCTCTGTAACTCAGTTCCAGTGAATGCAAATTCTGCAACAACCAGAAGAAAGGAAGGAAATCCATCAATCTGACCACTTAAGTCATATATAAGAAGTCGATGCAGTATTATTTATGTCAACATTATGTAAAAAAACAGGGAATCAGTGAAATTAAAGTTCCAACACAACATGCTCTTCACTACCAAGAGCAATGAATGAAGAACTTTTGTCTGTGGTGGCATTAGGAGTGATACAGTCATGAGGGAAAACACCATGTCACTGATATTTCATGTGGATTTGAGAGCTAGGCTTGCTTCCAAACTTTTCAGCTTTGGAAATCATCTTGAGAAATGACCAAAGTCCATGGGAGGGAGGCAGATCCCCTACTAGGACTAATCAATGATGCTGCCTGCTTTCTAAGGGAACAAAGGAGAATGAGAAGTCCCAAAAATACCTTTGGACTGGTCATTTAACTAAATTCCACATTTGGAATTTGGTAACTTAAAAATGTATGTACCACTATACCACTGAAGGAGCTTTCATCATAAATGACCTATTATTTCATGCTTATATTCCTATGTTTACCATTTGCAGTGTATTACTGTCTGGGGCACACCAAAGTTTCCATTTTTGCCACTCGTTAAGATGCTGTTTACTTCCAATTTCAGACAACGTATACATTTGTTAATGGAAGCATAATATTAACTGCTTTTTGTTTTTGAATATTCACTCAACTCCACACACACATTCTACTTTAGTCCTATCTATTAATATGCCTTGTCCTTGTGATTTTAATAATCCAGGCAATTTATAGTGGAAGCAGTATTTTAACGAGGGGCAATATCAAATACATTGCAAAATAATTAACTCTATAATGTATTCTGTAGAGCTATGTTATGCCTACAATAAGCATACATAAATTCATTTTGATGCATTGTACTTAGCACAGAGGTAAGTGGGAATGTAATTAGCTAATTTATTTCACATCTCTTCATTTAGTAATACTGTAATTATTTTTTTAAGCAATCAAGTTATTACAGCACAATTTAATTTTGACCACGTGTATGATTTACTATATGAGATCTTGTGATTCTGTGAAGGCATAAAAATTCCTCCTACCCTGCACTTCAGCACCCCAGGTATTTTAGCAGGTAGAAAGGAGCCACCTGACAAACTGCTTTCACAGTCAGACTGAGCAGAGCCCTGGACTAATTAACCCTTTGCAATTGAGAGGGTATATGAATTGATTTAAAAGAGTTGCTGTACTTCCTTTTGTAAATCTGTATTTAAACTGAGAAAGAAAAAGAAGCCTTAAATCTTTGCCCCATACCAAATTTTCTTCTGAGAGTTCAGATTTTCATAGGCAGAGTCGGTATTTTTGCCAAAGGCATCTTGGATATGTGTTGGATATTAAAATGCAATATGATGCCAAACTACTGAAGCTTCTACTCCCAGTGGAGGTTTTGGCTGGATAGCTGTGTACACCTTAGGACATATGGAATGACCAGTCCTCCTTGAAGACCAGAGATCCTTTAAGGTCACCTTGGCTGGCTGTTTTTCAGAGCCCAAGGAATTTGGCAGGTTGCAGAAAATCCTGTCCTGTGCGGTTCTTAACACGTAAACTGAGCATGTCCATTTTAGAAATCTATTTAAGGCACTGTGTCTGTGCAGTTAAGAAAACTCCAGTGTGTCCTTAGGAGTACAAAGTTATGGTGAAGGACTCTTCCCTTCCTGTGTGTCAGAGGCCTTAGCTGCATGTCCAAGAGGAACAGAGCAGAAATGTTTGAGAGAAAACAACCAGTATTAATCCGCTGGCAGAACTGAGCTCTCACAAACATATCGAATGTAAATAACAAAACCGCCTCTGCAGACATTTGCATTGTTTGAGAAAATGTGTCTTACACTGCAAATGGTATCTATCTGCCTTAGAAAGAAATGTCAATGTTATTTTAGCTACTGCCTGCAGAAATCAGTAGAATCTACAATGGAGCTGAAGACAGGTGTCAAAACTGATCTGTGAAATCAAGGACGTCTTTTCTCTTGTACCTTTGAAAAAATTCAAGAAAAACAAATCCCTAAAAATCCCTCTGTGTTGGCACATAACAAAATTTTGGTGATATTTCATGTTTCATATTCCGTTCCTGTAACAGACAGCTGCTCAAGAATCCATTCCTTTTCTGTGAGAAGTATAAAGGCTGTCTGTCTTAATAGAGTTCCAGGATCAAACTTCCAGAGGTTAGAAATGCCGTAAGTCACGTTGCTGTCACTAGCCTACTTCTCATCCCTACATTGCAATACAAAGCTTTTATTCACGTGGCACACTCCACCCCTCACCCCCAGTCTGTGGACTTGCATCCTTCTGTGTCCTGTGAAACACAAAAGGAAAATGCAAATTGTTTGTTTGCATTTGCCTCACCCCTGGCAGCAGAACTATGGAATCACCTGAATGAGGCATAAGATTACCTATCTTCTGGATAAAACATGAGTTAGTTATGGCAATACAATGCTGCCCTGAAAAATAATGTATAAAACCCACTGCCACGGGATGTACAGCATTTGTGACTGATCCTCTCATCATCCCAGGTATCCAGTTAGGGCATGAGAATATCATAGAACTATTTAGTCTGGAAAAGACCTTTAAGATCAATCAAGTCCAAAATCAATGTGCAGAACTGCAGGCAAGCCAGTGCTAAAGCCAGTGTTGCTGATAGTCGTGCTTTGAAAATGCAAATCTATGCTTTGAAAAAAATCTGCACCACCTGAGATAATTTGAGCTCCGTGGTTGCACTGTTTAGTTTGTTTGTGGAAGTGTAGGTAATACTCCTGCATTCCATTGACCTCATGGGAGGCAGTTCACAAATAACAGTAATTCTGTATTTTAGGTTGCACCTGACAAGATCACAGTAATAAAAGCACAAGTCACTATGGGAAATTGCTTTTTAATGAGCAAGATCAATCTTCTAAACATAATTAAATAGCAATCAAATATATGTTGTTGTAATCAGAAACTATAATAAAATTTATATGCAAAAAGAACTAAATGAGAGTTGGAAATGCACCTACTTCATCTGTAATTTAAACCCTTGACTTTGCCACCTCACAACCTCATTCCAATATACTTTACATACATGATTTTAAATTTACTTTTCCCCACATCTGATATTTATACATCATTATTTTCTTCTAAAGAACAGGTGCAGGTAGAAAGGTAGGTGATAAAATCCTGAAAAAGGTCATGATGGCTCCTTTATTGTACAGCAAACTAACAAAATTACTAATTGAAATTAATCCATTGATTTCTTAAGAAGAAATTACTCAGTTTTTTTCCCTTTTAAATGCGATAGCCTCCACGGTTTGGTTAAACACACACATACAATAAATCTGACTGGTTTGATAATACTCAATATAGATGTAGACCAGTACAAATTGATTCAGCAAATGAAGTATTTTCCTGACAAAGATGATGTTTCAGAAGCTGAAATCACTGGCAATAGGAATAAAAATTCAGCAACAACCTGGAGAATAGCTCTTCTCCTGCTTCAAGCAAGAGGGTGAGCACCTTAGCTGGCTGATATATGGAACCTTTTCTCCTTTCAAATATAATTTTATAATTTCAAAAGTGATTTCTCTTTTAAATTAGGAAAGAAAGATGACGGTGTAGTTGCCCAAATCACAGCGTTTAAAGACATGAAGAGACACCAGTGCATTTTGCTAGAAAGATATAGTGCAGGTTTGATTACTTCTTCAAGTCACATGCATCCACACATAAAAGGTGCAGGAAATACAGTCCATTTAGCTGGCCCCTCTGGGCTGTCGTTACAGACACAGTAGAAGAGAGAAAAGACCACATGGCCCGTTAAAGGAGCTGACATTTTTCAGGCCAGCACTGAGTCCCTGCAAGCCAGCCAGCAGATGTGGCCAGATTTGTGATGGAGAGTCAGCTAAACTTAGAAGAGAGATGAAAGAAAATTGCTCTGTTATTCTGACATCTGAAAAACAGCAAAAGAGTCGTGCTTAAGTCACACTTTTCTCCTGGTGCTTCTCCCAAAACGATACACTTAAAACTGTAAATTGATGAGCTTATCACTAATTCCATTGCAGCTCAAAGATATAGACCAAATCCATGAACATTAACCTTTTCTGTGTCAGAGCCATGCATTTATTTATTTTGCCTCTTAAACCAGGACCTCTTTTTATGTCAGGAACCTTACTTTGACATGAAAACTGCTCTGATTCCTCTCCACAGCCACAAGATTTCAGATTAAGCTAATACAGAGTTCTAGTAAGGCAAAAGAGTTAAACAGTGACTTCCAATGAAAAGGAACAATGTATAAACCCTTTATTTTCTCTGTATTTAACTAATTAACAATATTTAAGACCTGACATCAATACCTGATATTTTATTTTCTAGTAACTGAAATTAGTCAAGATTTACTAGGATAACCCTAGGATAACTGGAATGGCACATACAGATTTTGCCAGGCACCATTAATTAATGAGTTAATGAATTATTTAGTTAACAACATCATTAAGCATATCACGTGTTCCATCTTCCTCTTGAGAGCACAAAAATAAAAGTGGAATCTTTTTCTATGGATGTCTTCAACATCAGATTATTTCCTTCTGGCATGTCTTCCTGGTTCAAGGGGCTTTTGGACAGGGAAATAAGATTTTCCTTGTGGAAATCTTGAGGCCACTGTTGCTGGTCTTTGGAGCTGGGTGGGTGGATTTCCAAACAATAAAACACTTCTGCATCCTGTAATGAAAAAAGACTCTTACTTCCAAAATGTGTTCTCAGTTTCAGGAATGTTGTACTCTCATTGTCACAGAAGGAAAGCATAACGTGGTACAGTATAATGCTCCTTTCCACACAGTACTTTTGGCTTTTGTGACATGAACCCTCCATGTTCAGCAGTCCCACGTATCAGAACTTGGCCAGCACTCAGTTGTTCAAGAGTTGTACTCATTTTGTACTTGGGGATTTACTCCAGCAACACCAGTCTTCTTGGTTGGCTGGGTGTGGGTTTCTGAGATGTTCTCTGTGTATCTAGTTTATTGGATGTCATGTTGTAATTTTTGGGGAGAGGAAAGCAGCATTCAGGCATAAAGATTCTGTTCTATGGGATATGCAATTCACAGATAAATTTAGGACAAAGGCCATTCAATTTCTTTAAATATGAAGCTGTGATAATTTTTCATCCAGAAACTTTATCTTGTTTTTGAAGTTTTCCTCTGAGCGAACATTCTTTTAAGCATGAATTCTCCTTGGAAATATGCACAGTCTGGTTTTTACTCTTGTCTCTGTGTCTGAGTCAAGGCTCAGTCGTTTCATTAGGGGGTAAAATAAGATGAGAAATTCCCATGGTGTTAGGCACAAATGAGCAGTCCAGAGACTGTTTCTGTTGAGCTTCAAACAGATCAAAATAAGTGAAACTCATTTGTCACCTACCTCTGATAACAAACCACTTGCCTGAATGAGGACAACTTTTCACTTTAGCCACCAGTTTGCAACTAAATCCTGTCCACAGAGCAGCATCTAATCAAATCTGATTATTCCACATGGTCTATAATTCTAGAATAAATCTCTTAATTACTTGGGTTTTTTTCAGTATTTTCCACAGTTGTAAACCTTTACAATCTTCATCCTAAGCTTAACACTCCGACAGATTTCAAATTTTCTTAGAAAATTAATAAAGTTGTTGATGAAATCTCTCTTTTCCTTCAGATGTAAGACTGTCATAAAGTTTACAGAAAAAAAATAAATTCATGAGTTAGATAGCAATCACATGCTGAATACTCATGTCTTATTCAAAGTAAATAAAACACATAATAAAAATTCCTTCAGATCAACTTTCATGGCACATTCATTTGCCCTACCTCGCTTCTCTGAATGCAAATTCCATCCTGTAGAACTATTAGCTTCCAAACTACTCCAAAAACAACCTTTATTACTTTTAACTTTCCTCTTTACCTTATTGTGAGTGATTCAAACTCTAATCCAGATCTGCCCCTTCTCCAACTCAATTTAACACAAATCATGCAAAATACTTGCAAAAGTTATGCTGAACAATTGCTCCAGTTTCCCTACTTTGTATTTGCATATGCATTTGAATGAACATATTCAAGTAAAATGTTACTATTTCTCTCTGTATGACAGACTTACTATTTTTAAAATTCCTTCATGGCTGAACAATCTTTGGATTCCTTCCAATTAGCTGAAGTCCTTGTCAATGCATACCAATTATTAAAACTCAGGTTTTGCCTCATTTGAGGTGAACAGGGAAGTCTGTACTTCAGCAGCAGAGAACAAAGCCTTCAAGGATGTGCCCAAGAGCTGCTTCTGATTTGTAAGAGACAGGAGGGCTTTGTGAAAATTACTTTTGAAACACACTTGATAATACATGAAATCCACCAGTTTTGTGTCAGCAATTTTAGATTGACATTGTGTAACAGTTATTTTGACGTATTTTGACATAGTAAATCAGAACAGTCTGATGCATCTTGAAAAAAAGAACATTTTAATTTGACTTTCTAGAAAGCCTGAGCAAGAATAACAACAAAAAAGTGAACATAATTCTTTTTTTTCAGGCCCTGAATGACAAGTTATATATAAATTAAAACTTTCCATAGACATTCTTTGAAATGTTTACAGTTATTACTTTGTGTACTCAAAAACTGAAAACCTGACATTTTTGGCAAATTTCATGCACAGGTTGTCTAAATATTATCTAGTAAAAGTTTAAATTAAATATTTTATGGGTAAATTGGTGTTATATTAGTGGTTATATATACACTATGTCTTAAATACGAAAAAGCAAATAAAATCTGATTGGTTTATTGTAGGCCAATGTTTCATATATATATATATATATTCCAGTCATATTTCACAAACTTCTTGGGCCTTAAGTATTTAAAAAGATGTAAAATACCATTAAAATACAATCCTCAGAATTTCTTTTAATATATGAAGGCTTTATATTAGCCTAACCATAAAGATGCAGCTTAAAATAATAAAAAATAGCTTCTAGTAAATTGAATATTAACATGAAGGGCTTTTTTATGCCTAATTAGACATCTGGGCTTACCTGAACATCCTATTGAACAAATTATACCGTCGATCACCCTGCTAAAGCTGTTGTGATCGAGATTTTTCTTGAAGTCTAGACCTGGGTATTTCTGGTATACACAAAAACATCATGCAATTAAAAGGAAAAAAAGTAAACATGGCATTAGCCTGAGCATGTAACTATGTTTGCATAAGAAGGAGTTCAGGGGAAGAGGGAGAATAGATACCATGATTCTGCAGAAAAAAGGAACAGATATTTTCCTTCTATTTTAAAGGCAATTATCACCTTCACTTTGAAGAATCCCACCTGTATTTTGGTTGCAGACACAAGCAGCATCAGCACCAGTCATGTTGGCCAATTTTAGTCATCTGCAACTTGGAAATCTCTTTAGTCCATGAATACCCAGCACACACATTCCACCTGGCACCCATGGAGTCAGGGCAGGGGACAAAAGAAAAGCAACATTAAAATGTTGTTAACTTGTCCACCAAATTATCTCTGCCTCACAATTGCTAAGCAATTTGGACAATTCAAAAGCCTGGGCCACATTTCAGCCCGTGTGAGTGGATTGTGTTGCCACTCCAAACATCTGCAGTAGTGCAAGTGCTCTGCTCTTGGCATACTCCTCCAGCCTTTATCCTTGGCTCCACTCTCTGCTGGTGGAGCCTAGAAGGGCTTCCCCAGGGAGCAGTCTGCAGCTGTCTTGCAGAGATCCTGTGCCAAGGCAATTTTCTTTCAACAGGAAGCAGGCTTTGAGGATACCTTATGCATCTTCAGCTTTCTACTCAGTAGAAAGGGGTTGGAACAGGCTTGGGGCTATTACTCAGCCACTCTAATAGCACTGGTTCCCTTCTACTGTACTAAGGGTAATGCTTGGAAAGGTGATTAATACATAGTGAACTTCCAGTGCTATTTCCTCTGCAGTTTTCTCTCTAAATGTCCTTTCCAGGTGTTGCCTCTTGTGACAGGTTGACAGATTTGAAGAGAATATAGTGTTGAGTATGGAGTCTGAGTAATATTCCATATGAATGATATTCTAGATGTGGTATAACTATATATAACTATTGAATTAATTACTGGAAAGTGGGTGCTTTTTCTTCATTACTGCTGCAACAATGGTTATATAAAGAGCAATCATCAAGAAAGGACAGAGAATAAATCACAGATTACTTGAACCATTTCCCTAATATTTTTCTCATTTCTCTTCCATGCTAAGACAAAACACTGTAGCATAAATCAATTATCAAGACACTTAAAACTGTCAGTGATACACTTAGACTTGAGTGCAAAGTCTTAGTTGTCCCCAAACCACTCAGTGGAACATGATACAGAGACCCCTGGATAGGGACAACCTAACCTAATGTGACAATTTGTTACTTCACTAAAATATTAATTTTCTTGACTACTAGAATATTTTTACAAGTACACCTTTCTTTTTAAAAAAGATCAAATACTGTTCTTGGCTCTACAGAAAAACTGTGGAGTGATTGGCTTGCTCTTTCCTTCTCTTCCACAGCTTCAGTTCCTGTGTTTTCCTGCTGTAGTGCCCAAGACCATTCCCTAGCTTCTTAAACTGCTATAGGAGTTAAACTGAAGTGATTACAAGAAAGCATATATCATTCATACATACCTAACTGGATATATTTCATGTTAGGAAATAGCGAAATCATAGCCACCTTTTCATAAAACAAAACAAAAATTCAATGCACTTCTTTCTAGAGTGAGTATCAGTGACTTACCTATAGAAGGTATTGGTGATGGGACTTCAGTATGTTTTATCACAGTAATATATCACTACCCTTTTCACTGTCTCTCAAAGACTCTTGTTCTGGTGTACTTCAACTAAAAACATAATGTTTTCTCCAAAATCCAGCCTTCCAGAAGGTTTCTCATTGGCCTTAAGCCTCTTTATAAAATAAGTCATCCACAGAGTTTCCATCAGACACCAGTGGCAGGACACAGAAGAAATACCCTTATTTCCAGCAGAGCAGCAAGTTACCTGAATATTCCCCCACCCTACCCTGAGGCCAAGTGTTTTCACTTACATCTGAGGAATTTGAGGCAAAGTCCACTATCATAAAACAGTAATGATCTTGATGCATTTTAATCTAATGCTTGTGGAAAACCTTGCCTTATTCTGGTTTGGTGTTGGTTTCACGGACAGAGAGTTTACTAGCTATTCATTGCAATCAATACACTTGTGAGAGATTCCTCTGTATATGTCACTAAGGAGGGTAACAGAGGCAGTTCAGTGTATATACATTTGAAAACAATTTTCCTCACTTTTCACGCTGATATTCCAACCCAAATATAACATGGGTGTTAGGACTGATCTATGTTTTCCCCCCTTGCCACTATTTGTGGGTATTATTCGGGAAAGTAAAAGCAAAATTTGGCCATGCAGTTTGTCTTGCACCTGTGCACTTTCTATATTGCTGTCTTCCAAGATAGGAAACATTATGAGTGTGTGGGTTTTATTTTGAGCCCAGGAGGAGATGTAATGATGCAGCTTTTCTGGGAATCTATTTGGGGCAGACTGAGCAAGCTGTGAGGAAATACGTTTTTCCTGTCTTGAGAAAACGAACCAAACAGCTTCCTCCCAAATATTGCATTTGGAGGCTGGAACTATAAGTATGGTTGGATGGTATGCAGTGTGTGTAGGAATATTTAGGCCCTCAGTGTATTTTTGGATATTGGTTCCTGGTAACAGCAGACAGAGAGCTCCCAGTGATGCTGCAGGTTGCCAAGGAGTTCTCTGCAGTGCCACCAGGCTGGGATGGGTTTTGCATTACACCTAAAAGCACTGCTGGAAGAGACCCCACACTGCTGGCTACTGGTGTGATTTCTGCAGACACTGATTCAGAAATGAATCTTCTGAGCATGCCAGTACTAGATTTCTCTACCTCTTTGGCTTCCCACTGCCTCCCTGAACTCCTGTTTCACCTCTAAGAGCAGAAGTATACTGATTTCACACAGCTGAATTTCCAGCTGCTCCTGACACATGCTTTCTGCTCAACTGTTATAGATTCCAAGGGATTCTTGGGGCAGGGACATAATGCTGCTCCTACCCATTTTCCAGATCTCTTCCCCATTGTTCTCCCTGCAAACGAGCCAAAATACAGCCTCCCATTTCCAGGGAAGATGGATCCTGTGCCTTTGATGAAAGGCAATACAGATAAAAATGCTTTAGCCACAGCTGAGAGAGAAGAGTGCAGAAGCCAGGAGCACCACAGAATACTGTGGCTACCCAGATTTCTCCCTTACTATCTTACTTCCTCTTGCTTGGGGCTTGTTCTGGAATATCTCTGCTTAGCACAGTGCTCTCAGCATAGTTTGGGGAGAATAAATGTTGCCTCGTCCTTTTGGAAGTGAGCCTCCAACTAGCAGGGCATCCCACCAGCTTACCCAGGTAAGAAAACTGTTGTAGGGCGGCAGCCTCGATGCACAGGAGCAGCTTCCCTAAGGTGACGTGTCATTTTAGGACACCATATGCTCATTTTATAAGACTCAGCTAACAGCTGATCACAACTCTCATCTACTGTTGAGGTTGGGTTTTCCTTCTACACCTCTTTTGGCCACATGACTCTACTACACAGATTTAAATCCAAGCCTGGTTGTCCTCAGTTATTCATGCAACGAAAAAATGAGACAAGTTCTCAAGAGGAAAAGAGGATCCCGTTCATCTGGGGGCTGTGAGCAACCCTTGCACTAGGCAGAAACAACAGGGCTGAGGGGTCATTAACAAAACAAGAGCATGACCACAGCACTCAGAGGCTTAGGACTGTTGCCCTGTGCCAGCACCCCAGCTGCCAGCTCCTGGCACTGCCCTCTGTGCTGCTCAGGCAGAATGCCTGAAGGGTTAGGCTGCACCTGTTGTAGAGAACACATCGGTGTGGGCAGTAGCATTTGCTTTCTAAGTACACAGAAAAACTTCGAAGGCGCTGGGGACATCCCAAATAAAACTGTGCTAAATAGGTGTTGGTTTGGGACTTCTTTTATGGTACACTGTGAAAGAAAATTGCTTCAGTGAGAGGTGCTGTAATTTTATATGATGCGATGAAGGGCAACTTCTTACTTTGTCAAAGTTAATGTTGCCTTTCTAACTGACAATGTGTTCATCACATCAGAGGTGGGTCTTTTTATGGAACATTTTTAGGTGAATGCAGAGCTCATGCTGCTTAGGTAGGTTTCTCCAACCCTTTTAAGGAGAAAGATAAAGTTACAGTCAAGAGTGAGAACATTATTTCTGCCCATCAAGCAAATGTAATTTTCCAAAACTCAACATTTCCACTATATTAAATCTGCTTTTCCTTTTTCTTCATGAATTCAGAGACTTATTTCAATCTCTGTAATTAACTTTACATGTTTTCCACCTGTGTAGTTCAGCACAGTCGAAATGCAAAAAATCTTCGAGCTATATCTTTTGTGAAAGTTATTCCTCAACTGTGTCCTAATGTCTTAGGAATCCCCAAATTCCTTGTTCAATAGTTAATGACATCAAAAGAGTGAGAAATTAGAATGAGAAAAATACGTGTCTTCCAGGAAACATTCAGCATTTCAGATCAACACAGAGAGGTAAAACAAGTTCTGCAGATACTGGCACCAAAGCAGAAGTGTGGAGGAATGTTGCAATAAAGAATTCATTACCCTGGGTTTCCACAACATATGCTCCTGTAAATTGTGTATGATGATGAGAAAGACATAAAGAAATAGGGCAGAGATGAAAATAAGACTTTTTTTTTCCTTTTTTTTTTTTTTTTCCTATGATAGGAATATAAAAGGTTGCTCAAACCATCAGCATTTCTCCTTTCTGTAATCTTTCTACTGTCATGGGAATAAATAGTGGAGGGAGTGGATGCGGGGTTGTAAATGATGGCCAAAGCCTGGCTCACGGAGTGCTGCAGTAAACAGAAAGATGAAGTGGTGCTGCCTCAGCAGGTATCTACTCAAAACAAGATCTGAAAATCCTCATAGCTTTGGGTCAGATCCATCATGCAAATCCAAACAGTAAATGCAGCTCGAAACCACATCTTCCAAACAATTATAAGGGTGTAGATATGTTATAAATGGTGGAGAAAATAGAAATTACACAATCAAAGGGAGTGTTAACCTCAATCATTTCTTCATTTCTGCCTGATTTCAGAGAACTACATAGAGTCCAAAACCAAACAAAATTTTGCATTTATTTTCTATCCAGGCTTAAATTAATATTCTTTCTTTAAAAGTAGGACAAAGCAATTTATTTTAATCACTGATCCTACATATACTAGAAAAGTGCATATGCACTTTTAAAGCCTGTCACAATTATAACTCCATTTAGAAGTTTAAATCAGAATAAAGCTCTTAACAGGTTTTCTACCTGGGATTCCTAGAGCTCCTGGTTAGACTGAGGTTACATTCTGAAGTAGAGGTATGTGGTTCACATTCCTTCTGATAAGTTCAGCACTGCAGAAGGCTGCCAGCCTGTTCTAGGAATGGTCTGGCAAGTCCATTCTTCTGGATATTTTTTTATTGTTATTTTTTTTGGTTGTTGCTTTCCTTCTTTAATTATTGTTTTGCATTGTTTGAATGCCAGATATAAATTGTCTGAAAGGTTGATCTAGCTTTGTTCATGCTGTTATTAAAGTTGCTTTTCTCTCCATCTCTTTTGGAGAGCTGGCAGACATGACTAAGCAAATAATTCTGCTTATGGAAAAATTATTTTTATGGCTATTTATAACTTACAGTCTCCCATACAGTGAGTCAAGTATTCAAGACCTGATAGCGTAGTTTAACTGATCTGGTACATGAACATTCCTCATTTTCCCCTGTCTGTCCTGCCTCCTGTAGTGGAGGAGTCATTAAGATGGACTGATAATGACTGAACACAGTGCTGAACAGCCTTCTGCATTTAGGAATTGAGTCTTGTTGAATTCTTGTTCTTTCTCTTATCAAACGTTTATTTTTAAACACAAGTAAAGCATCAAAGGAAAGAAGAAATAATCTCCCAAACCACTCCCATAACTCAAGACCTGACATTAAACCTCCCTACTGAGTAATGGGAAGAGTCATTTCAAATCCCCATCTTGAAGGGAAGGGAGTTTATGAATAGCTTCATAAGATAATTTTAAGATGAGAGAAAAGTTAGTTATTTAAACCAGCTGAATTTCAAAGAATTTGCTCAACTGTACCTGCATGCTTCAATGCCAGTTTTTCATACCCACACAGACTAGGAAGGAGAAAGTAAATGCCACTTGTTATTCATCACATGCCTCAGACAGTTTAGCACCTGTTTACTTGCACCTTCAGAGCTGGCTGAGATGCGCTTTGGCTCTGACAGGTGCCCTGATCACTCTTTTTGTCAGCAGAGATACTAGAAGTGTCTTTTTAATTTGACCACCTTCACAAACCTTACCACAGCTCTAAAACAAAACTGATGCAAGAACATTTTTAGTGCTTTATTTGGCCCACTAGGCCAGAAGGCTGTTCTTGGTGTGAAACAGGGGTGAGTTCAAAAAGAGAATCCCTCTTGGAGCTCAGAAGTATGAATAAGAACAGAAGACTGATGTGTGAGACCAGGGCCCAAGTCTGCAGTGCCACACTGTATTTCATTTCAGTAATTACTGAGAGCAGGGCAACATGGACTGAGGGAATAGCTACAGGATAACTTAATTCACGTTTGAACTCTGTGAAAGACTTTAACTTGAAATGCATCCATTTACTTGCTTCATTTTGGAATATTGGGCCAAATCCAGCTGAGATCTTGGCACATCACATCGTGCTGCCGGGATATAATAAATAACAAGGATGCAAGTCCTGAGGAAAATCGTTTCTCATCACGCTCTGTATATGCACTAAAGCAGAGTTGAAGGCCAAACTTATGTAAAAAATGCACCCATCTTGTCCATCCAAATTCCTACTTCCTTCTTCTATCCTTTCTAATGGTTCAGACTTTCAGCTGCAGAGAGTTTTGCTAATCTATGAAACCTTTCAGTCAGGTTTTTCCTATTTTCTGAGTATCCTGAACTTTTCTTTCTACCATTGCTTAGATTTGCTTCACAAAATGCCATAGGGGATGCTCAAAACAAAGCTCAAGAAAGAAGAGCCCATAAGAAGTGCTGGCTTTCAAACAACTATGTGGTTTAAAAGAATTGGAAAGATCCTGAACAGAACACAGTCCCAGTATGAGTGCAAGAAACTAGATTATTCAATGCTGATAGCCTGTGACTTTGAAAGTTCTAAGCATAACTCAGGCCATTAAACAGTGCCATGAATGGTTACATGTGAAATATTGTTGTGAGTAATACAGAATTACAGAGTATAGCAGTTAAAAAAAAAAACAAACCAAAAACAAAACCCCAAAAAAACTCCAAAAACCTTTTCCAGACCAAAAAAGGAATAGCACCAAAAGGAGCATGTTGTAGACAGTGGGCCATAAAGCTCTCAGAATCAGTTGCATAAAGCAAATAGGAATGCAAATATAGTCAAATAGAAAACATTTTCCCCTTGTGGAAGAGGCAATGCTAACTAGCCACATATATTTAAATACAACACTTCAATCAGCTCCAAGAACATCCTCACCATGAAGTAACAAGCCAGAAGGACCTACAGAGATCAGCATGGCAAACTTAGCCTGTCAGAAAGCATGCTTAGGAACTGTGTAACACAGACCCACTGGCAAATCTTTACAAATACCAGCCACTTTGTTAAAAAGAAAAAAAAGGTTTCAAAGTCTCCTGGATGACTTGCAGCATGGGGCCAGATAACAGCATTGCATTCATAAAGACACTTGAGTCTTTAAACATGTGCTTCAGATGTGTTTCCACATCACACAGCTAACTAACAGTCCTTAATTTTATGGTGAATAGGCATTTACTATTACCAGACTCCTTTATGGGATTTTGATTGCCTCTACAACTCATAACAATATTAATTCCATCCAAACCAAAATCATTTGATTTCCATTGTCCTCAAGGCCCCTGGGTCTTTTACAGAGGAAATGATTTGGTGTCTTTTTTTTTTTTTTTTTTNATAGATATTTAATTATTATTTCAGGGCTGAGGTTTTACTGGAGACATTGGAGGTGGAAAGGACTTAGTCATTTAGGATTGACTTAGTCACAGCCATATTCTTTCAGTCCAACCCATTTTGAAGTGACCTTGGCTCTTGCTATATTTCCCCTGTGCTGTCTCGTGGTGCACATAATAGGGATTTTCCCCCAAGGTTTGCAGTGGACTATCCTTTCTCAGTTTTTTCCTTCTGTCCTTTGACATTGGCCATTTGCCCCTTACTCTCTTCTTCTGCATGGTTTCATGTTTGAAAAATGTTATTTTGTGTATTCGACTTCACTTCTGCATCTCCTGATAGATGTGTCAATAGTGTAACACATTCCCTCTATGGACACATGGTTGTTTGGGAAGCAATACTGAGGCTCTATTGTGCAAGGAGAATATTTATGTCTTACAGGGAGCAGAGAATTATTCTGAGGTCTCAGTGTTTTTTTCTCTTTATTTTTCTTTAAGGAATGCAAAGTGCCAGCATGTCCTTAAAGTTTGGATATTAAAGTCTCACAATTATATAAGGGTCTGGAATCAGCGGTGTGGAAAGAGACTCGTTCACAGATAGTCTGCAAGTTATTGCTGGCTGCTGGTGTTTTCCAAAATGTGGGCTACAACTGGAGCTTGACCCTAACTGAGTCATCAACAAAGCACTGCCATACTAATGCTAAAAAGTAGGATAATATACCAGGGAGAAGAAATACAAAATCCATCCCCACAATGGTGGTATTTAAAGATTTTAGAAGTTTTAAAGACAAATGCTTACTTGTGAACAGCACACGAGCCTTTCCACCTGCCTCTTTTGCCTCTTGGTTGCAATACTTTGGCAACTCTCAAAGCCTTTATTGACAGATCAGAAAATGGAAGTCCAAAATTAATCCCTTCAGAACTGAAATCACAATGACCTCCTGGTCCAGTCAAGTAAATTTTCTTTTATTGTCTATTGTTTTAGAAAAGGCTATAGCTTTTTAAATACAATTTTATTTCATCTTGGCTGGGTTTGATGATTTTAAAATGTGTTTCAGACCCTGAATAAATTGTCAATGCTTAGCTTAAATGATTGTTTATCTTCCCCTGCAACGCTCTTCTCTTTTGACTAATTCCTAATTTGTAACATAGTTGTCATTTCAAACCCCCTTATTCCTTGAGTAGAAATTCAAAATGAAATCCAAACTAAAGACAGTATCTTCCACCTTTCCCTTTATTAGTGACACTAAATATAATTTGGATTTCAGACTGAATTGAGGATAATTGTTTTATTTTCATGTTATTGATTAATCCTTTTCCATTAAGTTTTCAAGTATGATGAAAGTTCAATTTGTTCTTCCTTTTGCATGTATCTTTTAAAAATCCCTACTATATTTTCCATCCAAATGACATAATTATTTCATGATGTCTTTACTTCTTTCTTGTTGTTTTTGCTGGAAACAGTGAAAATATACTTAAACAGCTCCTTGGCAGTCATATATATCACACTGACCCAATTTATGGCATCTGCCTTGCAACTTTGTATACCATCATTTGCCAAACATTCTGTAACTGCAAAATAATAAGAAAATAATAGTGAAGTGTTCCTATCCTTTCATGCTCTCTATTCTGTGTCCCACAGAGCCTACATAATGAAATGTTTGATAGCTTGTCGAGTCAGCAGGGAGAAACAGAGTCAAACCCATGCTGGAAGTACTCCCTGAGTTGGGCTCATGACTCCCCAGGGCACGGGCCCTCCATCAGCTGTTAAACATTCAGTGCTGCATCTGTTGCTAAGGAAAACTGGAGAAGAGGAGCCATTAAAGCTGCAAAGTTTAATGGCAGAACAGAAAGAATATCCTTCCACAAAAGTGAAAACCAGAAGAACAGCAACAGAAAACAACCGTGCAAAACAGAACCTTATCTCTTTGGATTATGCTTTGCTTTGAGTTATGTACATGTAATTTGCCTCTGATTTTTAGCACACTGCAATTAACATTGAGGGCTTTTTTGACTTCTAAACATGTATTTGAGAATAGCAAGGGTCCAATTCAATTTGGTATTCTGAGGTTACTATATAGAGGGCACTGACTTCTTCTAAAGTCTTACTGTGCATTTTGGAACATCAAAATAATGGATGAGTGAAATATTCACTGAACTGTAAAATTACCCTTTCTCTTCCTTTTACTTCCAACTCTGGAAGATTATTGTAAAATAAATGAGTGCATTTCTTTCTGACAGCTGTAGATAGAACACTTCCTTTTCTCCCTCTTCTGTTCCTCTTCTACCTTCCCAGAGAGAGGTTGATATTGCTCTGAAATATGCAGAAGAGAATTGAAGAATTACACCCTATTGGTTTCTGAGAACTGACTCCTACATCTCAGCTGTTAGACTTTTTTGTGCCTTTTTCTTTTTCCCTAGTATAGCTTCCTCCTCAATGGTTTCTGTAACTTTTCCAGTACAAAATGTGATAGCCAGATTCTCAAGAATGTCTTCATTTCCCCAGACAATCTGCAGCATGGCTATTTTTGCTGGGGCATGTTAAAAATAATGGTCTGTATGGCCTCAAAGAGGAGTGATCTAGTTGAAGCCTCAAATTAATTCTTTGGAGAATATCACTTGTCCTTATTTTGAGTGACACTCTCATTGCATAATTTATGAGAATCAGCTCTCTGGAAGAAATAGGGAGATGCAAAAATGTAATAGATAGGAAAAATTCAATGGTAGAAAACAACTTTTCAAAT
The DNA here is from genome assembly GCA_013399695.1 of Formicarius rufipectus. NCBI lineage: Eukaryota > Metazoa > Chordata > Aves > Passeriformes > Formicariidae > Formicarius > Formicarius rufipectus. Next base: position 2,343,160 of record VXAU01002749.1, read on the forward strand.
AGACAAGTTGTAGGGTAGGCAAGCCTGATCACACCTGAGCTGTATTCAGTATACATCTATTTTTAAGAAGGATGGGTTGCAAGAGGCAAAGAATGATGTAAGCCCTGTAGTAAGTCTACTAGTAGGAAATTTCTTCAGTTCCAGGGCCAATCTCTTACACCATCTCATTAATACTCCCATTAATAGCCAAATCAATGAAGGATGTGCAGAAAACTCCCCTGAGGCTGAAGCTGGCCCAGGACTGCCTGTCTCACCTAATGGTGAGTGCCATCAGCTGAGGGCTGTAGGATCTTGGTTAGCCAGCCTTGCTCTCTGCCCCCCTCCCCCAGATTCTGCATTCCTTCTTGAATGGCGTCATTGTGAAACAAGAGAGGGAAAAGAGCTTTACCCTGAAAGCTTACCAAGGAGTTCAACCTGTATCTCCAACATCCTGTATCTGATTCCACAGGCACATTTCTTCCTCACTACTGCTGACCAAGTGCTGATATCAGACAGAATGGCTTCAGGCATAGTGTTCCAAGGCCCAGATGGCTTGTGTTTGCCTGCCATTTTCATCTACCCCAAATAAATCCTGTTTTCTTTTCAAAGGGGCCTATATATGCCATGGTTTATACAACCATATAAGCATGAATGTTAGACCTACAATTTTCATGTGGGTATAGCAGATCCTTTACTATTTTATTTAATAGAAATTGTTTTGCCATCCAAACTGTATCAAAGTTCCACAGTACATATTTAGTAACTTAAGCAGTCAAATAGGACTTAAAATACCTATATAACCTTCATGGTTTTGTTATCCTAAGTTAGCTGAGTCATAACAGGTGGTGAGAAGTCAGAGCAGTAGGGTCATTAAATAAAAACTAAATCATCAGGTTTCCCTGAATACACAGAAAACAACATAACATTTTAAGCCATGGACCTGGGCCTAAATAAATGTACTTTTCTCCTTCTGCATGAGTTGGATCTGCAGCTGAGTAGCTTGCCACAGAAGCCAAGTTAGGGTGGGGGAAGTTGGCGTCTTGTAGCTCTCCCACACATACTACATATAATCTGTGTCCTAAAATTGTCCTCTCAGAATAGTCTGGCACCTCACACAACCAGGAATTGTCAAATGAAGGACATATCCATTTTATTATCAGCACATTTCCCAGTGCTCTTCAGATTTTGTTTCCATGCACAGTTTTGTCTTAGAAGTCCTAGCCATGAACCAGATCAACTGCTTTCATGGGTGATGCTTTGAGTCTCCTCAGCCTTTGGAGAAATGTAAGTAGATCAATCAAAAATAGGTGAAAAGGGGCAAAAAAAAAGTTTCCCACACACAGATACTTAGTCACATCCACTAATAACTACTGGGAAAACTGATTTGTCATTATATGACAATCAGAACAGGAAAACTGATTTCTGCAGTCCTAAGATCCTGAAGTATTTTGAGACCAGTCTAATTCCATTAAAGCAGCTAAGCAGTTGAAGCTATTACCTGAGTGAAACTACCCTTTAAAAATCACTGCACACTAACTGGAACATCATGTATCTGTTTGGTCACGATGGATAAAACATGAAGAATGTGTCACATGCCTTCACAAAAATAAAAAATTACACAGAAAAATACAGTTTGAAAAACGTTTTAATTTTAACCTAAGGAAATGCTCTGCACTGAGACTGTAGAAATAATACAGCACTTCTGAAAATGAACAGAACACACAAATTGACAAGAACGTGTGCAACAGCATACGGTAAGCGTTATAAAAAAAATAAAGAAGTGAAAACTTTTGGGAGCATGGAATCATTTTCTACTGCAGTTTTGCTTTGAAAGTCATGAGCACCCATAGCTATTAGTGCCTTTGCCTTTAAAGCTGGAGACTCCCTGCTCTCACAGTCCCATTCTGCTCTGTACCTGAGGTTTGAGAGCCTGAGCAACCCATGGCCAACACATCTCCTTTCACTCCATGGTGCACTGCAGTTGCGCTCGGCGTTGGTATCAGCCCTGGAGCATTCAGACACCACACAAATACAAAGCACATTTTTGGATGTGTTTCTGTGAATACCTCACTGAGCTGTGAGAGTTTGTTTACAGAGTTGCTCAGCAGCTTCACTTTCCATTGACTTCAGTTGCTGGCTCCTCAGGTCCTTAGTTTATGAAGGGAGGAGTGATGGAAAAGAGAGTATGTACACTATTACAAGAGCTATACTGCTAGAGGTTTGTAGTATTTAGATCTATTCAGAACAGGTGTTTCAGTTCGTTTCTAAGCATTTAACTTAAATGCTTACTACACTTACCCAGTGAAATCAAAAAGAAATTATAAGTCCCTCAAGATTTTCAAAGCAGCAGGGCCAGTTCAGGGTCCAGCATCCACTGAAATTTATTGGGATTTCACTGTCTAATTCCCCTAAACTTTCCTGAAATACCAACTTTGTGTGCAGCTCTGGAAAAACTGAAGTAATTACTATTAGTTATGCCACCAATTTAACACACAATTAATTTAAAAAAGGCAGGCCAGATTCAACAAAACTTCTCAGAAAATAAGGGAGTTCTGCATGTAGAGAGCTCACGGGGTTGGGAGAAGGTAAGAAAAAAAAAGTAATGTCATATAGAAGCCAAGACTACTTTAGCACCATCTGGGCCTTTTGGCACCAAAATGCGATACAGAAAATTGTAAACACATTGATTTTGAGAAATCATCCTGTAATAGGACATATTTTGTAATGAACTTTTGCAACATTACAAGTAATTATCAGCCACAAGTACTTTATGAACAAAATCTTATATACTTGAATAGTTCCACTACAGTCAACATGAGCATTATTCTTGCATATATCTAAAAATCTTATCACTTGCTTCTGCATTTCACTCCCAGAAACTTGTTTTTACTATAGTGTTATCAAAATAATCTAAAGTTTAATCCCAAAATGAAACAGAATAAAATTATAATAGATGGAGTAAACAGTACTTGGAGGTTACAGACAATTAGAAGTAATCTGGACAACCCTTAGGGTTAGAAGCTTCACAGTAGAAGTGAAGTCTTAGGCTGCAGTACAAGTACAAAGAGCTCAGAGGTCTGACAATTCCTGTACTTTGGGCATTTTTCAGATAATTTTTAGGATGAGTTTTAGACTGTGACAGACTTTCTTGGGCATGTTCTTGTGGGAACTCATAACGTGTTTATTGGTGCAAATTGAACTCATGAAACAAGATAACTCTGTTTGTTGTGAGAAAGGATTGTGGTGAAAGCCCTTCTTCTGCTGCTGGTTTTTAAATTATGTTGTTTCACTCTATCCCAGGAAGGAGAAAAGGATATACATCCAAACTTCTTTCTCAAAATTGCTTCCTGAGCCCATCATTCTTCTCATATTGAAGCAAGAGGGTAGCACTCCATCAGCCATGTGGACAGTAACTAATGTCTCCACATGGAGCAACACAGTACCCACAAAGGGGATCTATGGAAGGAAAAAAAAAACCATTACACTGTGTCAACCTGCCCCTTGGAGAGAATCTACTCTTAAGAAACAATTTAGCTCTGTGAAAGCTGTAATACTGAAAGAGCAAATAAACATTTAATACCACAGAATTTATTCACATGATTGTGAAGACTAGTTGCATTCATCTAATCTATTATCACTGCTTTGTGAGGAGAAAATCACATACTCAAACCGGCATTATTTCCGGTGAAAGCACGAGGCAGTTCCAGGTTCACTAAAGAAACTATAAAATTTGGCTATGTGCCTAAAATGGCAACTTTTGCAAATCCTGTCTGACACAAAAATACTTGGCTGTCTCAGCACCACTTCTAAATCTGATTTTTCACCGGGGTAGTGCTAAACCATTGCTTAACATCGGCCCCCCTGATGCCCTTTACTCCAGATGAGATGGATGCTCAGTATCAGAGCAGCGTGACTCACAGAAATTCCCTTCCGTGTGAAATTCCCAGTGCGAGCTGCCTAGCATGCAGCATTGATTGAAAAGCCCTTCCAGGCTACATGCCAGCACTACATCTAGCCTTGACCCTAAGATCTCTGGTCAGGCAGAAACAGTGAGAAGGAAAAGCCAAGGAGCTATGACTAAGCCTGCATTAGGAACATCTTTTTCACCCATATCTAACCCCAGAGTATCAGCCCTTCCCGACACTGTGTGTTGACCCACACCCATTAGCACCCTAAAGCTCATCAGCTACAACACAGTGTTGCTAATTCAAAACTTTTTTGTTCCCCTCGAAAGTGAAATTCTGATCCCTAGTCTTTATCCTGTACTCAGCCACAAACCAGTTTCTCTGTCATGAGACCCAGTTTCAGCACTGGCTCAAATCCACCTCCAGTGGATTCCCAAGTCTTTCCCAATACTGTCCTTGCTATCCTGAGTTTCCCACTGTTGCACTGCAGATAAGCTGGAGAGACTGGATCCAGACAAGAGGTCCTCACCCGGCTTATCCATGTGGAAAGCTTTCCTCCTGCACGGAGTTATAGTTCTGCAGCATTCAACATGTCTGAACACTAATTTCAATCCAGCAATATACTGATTTTCCTCTAATCTGAAATTCTTGGCAACTAAAATAGCCTAATTAGGGTGTTTCTCTTGGCACTAGTTCTTTTTTTGTGAGGGGAAAACATATTTCAGTTGTATGGAGTTCAAGCTCCTTAAGCACCGCCAGTTAAAACACAAATTTGAACCTAACTGAGCATCCTCTCTAGGCAAGACAACTCAGTTTAAGTCCAACATTTTGACCTAAAACTAGGCAAACAGCTTCATATGGAGCTGCCTTTTGGCTCTTTTCTGGATTAAACTTAACTCTAACACAAATCTTAGCCTTAACCTTAATTATGGGTGAGCAACTGCTACCACTACAGGCAGAATAAAGTTGTTGAGTCCTAAATTAAAATTGTGATTCCTTACTGGAAAAAAAAAATAATATATATATATATAGTTTTGTGGCCACTCTCACTTCAAGCACTGACTCTGATTTGATCAGTAACCCTATCCTGAAGCTTTATTTCAGTGTCCCCTACAGGACATAAGCTAGAACTGACTGTAGGACTCCACAATTGTCTGTTCCTACACCTACATAATAACCTTAATTTATTATCTCCTGTCATCTGCGGCAAAATCTCGCCTGCATTCCTTGAACAATGTCTGTCAAACATTTATAATGTTGGCACCTCATTAAAGCAGCCAAATAAATTGACTCAAAATCATGAACAACCTAAGCAGGGGCAGTGAAAAAAACCAACTTGCATTTCTCTTAATGGTTCCCCAGCAAGTTTCCACCTCTGAGTGAAAGACGCAGGTTGTCCAGCTGGAGTGAAGCTCTGTGCATCCCAGGCTGCTGAGGCCTCACCATCAGTCAGCTGACAGCTCACTTACTGCTCCTGAGAGCTGAGCCAGCACTGGGAAATGCTCTGATCTGCCCTTGAGCCTTCTGCAGCCCTACAGAGGCTGAGCAACATCAGCTGCTCCCAGTCAAACAGGTGACTACGTGGCAACTCAGCTTGCCATGAGACTTTCTGACTTCAGGTGATTTCTCACTGGAATTTTTTCTCCTACTCTTGGCAATGTGAGTAGTTCTGATCAGGCCAGCTGAGAGACACGTGGCTGTAATTTTTTTGAAATATAAATGCAGCTTCTTAGTTCTTTATACAAAGTAAAAATCACAGTTAGAAAAGGTCAAGTGAATCAATAAACAGGAGAACCACAAAATATAACTATTACTGCTAAAAGCACATATCCTAGCATCTCCTGTGCCATTTTGCATATTTAAAAGGAAGCTTTTAGGTTTAAGATCTTCCAGGAAGCCTCCTTCACTAAAGTAGAATCAACTTCAGGTGAGTGTACAAACCCTTTGAAGTGTAAGATCACCTAAGTTCAAGAATGAAAAAAGTACACTGCTGTATTTGGCAGGGAGGAATAATGTGGGGCCGGGCAGAAAATACAACTGTGTTTAGATGTTCTTAACTGCCTCACTCCTCATAATCCTAAGGATCCATTTGGACATCTTGAAGTACAGATACCTTTTGCTCTTTCTCTATTACTCTGTGAATATTTCTGGTGATTGAGTGCCTCCTGGATAGCTGCCTTGCTGTGGGAACCCCCAGAACTGATGGCACTGCAGGCTTCAGTGATGCTAGGACAGAGTTGTCTGGGCAGAGAAGGTATCACTACCCTATTTGGTTGATAGATGGTACCTATCACCTCTTCAGATGTGGGATTGTTGCTTTCTACATCTGATACTTAGATGTTGGGGTTTTTTTAGGTCTATCACAGCTTTACTTGTGGTAAGGTAGGCATTAATGCCATATTTCCTTTCCTACAGTTCCTTTTTCTTAATCTGTAACTGTTTCAAATAATATTAATCATCGTACAGAGAAAATGTTATACACACAAAGTTCTGACTGTTCTAGTAAACCACAGTGAAATGGGTGACTGAGACAACAATGCTAAGTTTACTTTGACCTGGTGTCATTGCTGAATACTGGATAAGGACATCTCATTGAACAGAGAGATGGCAGGCAGTACAAACCTGAAAGTTAAGTGGGATTTGGTAGAACTTTAGGTCACTATGGACAGCAAACCTAATAAACGGGGAGTGCCATTTTTTGTACTTCTTTCATCTTGGAAGCAGAAACAGTTCTCATTGGGATCAAAGGGAAAATGTTACTGGCATTCACTATACATACCTAACATCATCAGAACTTCAGGGTTTAATTAGATGAAGAATTTTGTCCAGATGAAAAGCCAGCAGTCATCCAAATGACGATGTGTGCCACAACTGAACTCTCTCAATAATTTCCCAAATACTGCTGAGATAGCCAAAGTCAAATGCAATGCTTACATAAATACCACATGCCAGGTGTTTGGCGTCTTTGAACTTATAACAGCCCAACAATATTCCCTCATACAGGGCTACTTTTCAGCTTGTGGTTTCTGCTCAAGAAGGTCACATTTTGTCATGCATTAGGCAATACAAATGTGTGCTGCTCTTGATCAGTAATTCACTCCCCTTTGGAAAACTGCCATCATAAAGCTCAGTTAACACACTTCTCCTTTCCTTTGAAAAGAAGACGTGTAGGATAGGACAACACCTATAAGGTGCCTATTAAGCCAAACCCCAAGCAATGGTTTTGCTTGTGCAATAGTCAGTTGACAGCAATTGTTGTGACAAACCCTTTAGACAAAGGAAAGATCATCTCTATTGCTTTGGTACAACTCATCTGCTATTCCAGTTTTGAGAGGCAACAGATATGCAAGGTCATATGAAATGCCCAAGAACACATCCTAAACTTTGCACCTTTTCAAAATTCTCTGAGTCACTTCTGACTTATTCCATGTTATTAAGCACCATTGTGTTAGTGAAGATCTCAAAAGACATTTTGAATATAATGATTTTTTAAAGAGAGATTATAGAGAAGTACCTATAAATTAAACAGCACAAGTGTTCGAGGGAAGAGGTAACATGGAAGACAGAACAAACAACTGACAAAATATATGAACAAGTGGTTTGGAATTTCTTTAGGTTCTTTTTACTGTTGAGAAAGGAAACCTGGCCAAGGAGTTCTGCAAGGAAAAGTGGACATGGCATGCATGGATCAAGGGGAAGGACTTACAGAAGAGCAATCAGGAAGGGAAAAAATTATTCTCCTGGGAGAAAAAATAGAGAATTACAATTAAAAGGAGTGATAAAAGACATGAAAGAAAGAAAACAGTGAAAGGCAGAATTCAGCAATTCTGACATATCCTGAAAATAAGAGATGGCAAATTGACAGAAAGCTGTCCAAAATTAAAAAAAAAGTAAGAAAAAAAGAAATGCAACCCTCTTAGAAGACCCAAAAAGACCTTTACACTGTTATCACTGCTATTGGCCCTAGAGTTTCTGACTGCTGATAGCACCAAATGAAGGACTGGAAGGAAAAGGTGTCTGACTGCTCCTTGGTCTGCAAGTCAGCCAGCAGCACTGCAGAATTCTTCTCCTTTCTTCTTTTCTTTCCTTTTTTTTTTTTTTTTTTTTGCTACTGATTACAAATCTTTCTCATTGTGTCTTTTCTGGGAGAAGATTTGGCTTAATCAATGCCCTTTTTTTCTCTGCAAATTCTTCCTCTTACAATGCTTATGTTTTGCTTCTTTTCCACTATAAAAACTATCTTTGCTAATTGTGTCCACTTCTGAGGCACAAATTATTCCATGTCACTAGACTGGACCTTAGTTGAATTTTGTACATAACAAACATTTTAGATTCTTAATGTACTATTTAAATCACCAACTTCTACCTCCACTCTCTTTTGTTATATCAAGACTACACTCTTCATTGATTACTGGGGGGTGGTGGTTCTTGTTTGGTTTATGATTGAAAACTCTACGTGACCAGTCTGTTTCTTTAACTGTTTTTTAACAGAAGTAGAGTATGTCCTAAATCAATTAACTGACAGTCAACATTTTCCTTCTTGTGGAAGATTTCTAATAACTTTGTAAATCTCCAAAATTCTCCTAAAAGCCTTATGTGGTTTTCTTGCTTTCCAGAACTCTTGTGAGCTACCCTAGTGTGCAGCCAATGAGTTTCTTTTTCAAACATATCTTGCCCTGAAACTTCGAGGTAATTGTAGGTTTTCCCTATTACTCATTTGCAACAACAAAGGAGCTCAGCAGGTCTGTGGGAAACTGAAATAAACTGGGACAGAGGCCGAGATGGAAATATTTCAATTGAAAATCTGTTCTCAAAGATGAAGGATCTGTTGCAACCAATAGAAGGCATATCAGTTTGTTAGTTTGCTATGATACCTGATATTTCAAAAATCAAAAATGAACAGATGTTCCTTATCTGAGAGAATTGCTGGGGTTTTTGTCCAAAATAGTCTTCCATGAGAGCACAGGGTCTGGAGAAATATCAGTTTCTACTGGTTCTTGTAGTAGCCCTTCTGGCTACGCTTGCTCCAGTAAATGAACTTTGCCTGAGAATGTGTTTGGGTCTGAGTGGACTGGAATGGCCTGTGTCAATGCCAGGCAACTGTTCCCAGTCACCAAAAGGAGAGGTTCCAGGACATCTGCCTGCACGGATGGGCCACTATGGTTGTTTAACTGCCAAAGCCCCAAAATGTGCCCAGGAGTTGTTTGGGTACAGCATTGTTTGTAAAAGGATGAAGCAATGCCAGGTAAAGCTCTGTTTGCTAGCACAAACACTCACAGCCCAGAGTCTAGAAATGTTCCAGGCATGCTTGGATTTAGTCATATAGACACAGCCTGAAGCTATGACAGTGTTTCAAGGGGGCCCAGACATTAGGGATGTGTTTTCTGACTCTTATGTAATGTAGATCTTCTCTTACTGGTGTCCTGGAATCTCCATGGGAGCAATTAAAAATATAATGGTGCTATTCTGTCTTTGTGTAACACAGAAAGGAGGGAACAAATAAATGTGGGGTGTTTGGGCTTTTAAATAAATTACTAGTTTGCAGGAAGCATGGTTTTCCTAAGCCACACAATGAGCACATCAGAAATTTGCAAACAAACAAAAAAAAATGATTGATAGTGGATATTAAACAGGTCTTTTCAATCAATCAAGTGATAAGATTGTTTCTGTTCACCTTCAAAGCAGTTGTGAAATGTATCATCTTATTGCACGCAAAAGTTTCCTTTTGTGGATCCAGAAAGCATTCTGAGCCACCCACACCACACACATGCACACAGGCACTATAAATTTTGGGAAAGTGCAAGTTCAGATTTACTCCAACTGCCAGAAAAAAAAAACAAAAAAAAAAACCAGCAGAAAAAAAGAGCAGCAAATATAAACCAGATCAAAAATCTAAATAAAATACTTTGGAAGGTTCCCTTATCCCGTTGTATTCCAGTAAATTATGCATACTTTCCCGTGTGTTTTGGCATCAGAAAAAAAAATGCAAAGCTACATATTAATTCTGTAAACACAAGGAATATTCAAGTCCTTTAAAAAAAGTCACTTGAGCTCTGGTATGAAACTTTTCAAGCAATTCATGTCATTCTGACACCCTGTCACTTCAAAGTGAGACTGTAACATTTCATCACTGGAAGACTGGTTTGTTGAATTGGGCTTTACAAGGTATAACACAAGAAAAGTGCTGTACATCATCCTTCAGGGTTCGCCTTGACTGTTTTTCAGAGAAAATGCTATGGCAAATACCTCCTTTGTGCAATCTGGAAATTTTCTAGCATGAATAAAGGTGTGCATGAATATGGTTTGTGCCCAAATGTGAGACCTATGGAAAGAAGAAGTGGGATTTAATTAGTGGATCATCATACTTGAACTACTTAACAAGAGAAATTAAATTATTTTCTATCCCCAGCCTGGTTGATTTGAATGTTCTGCTCAATGCAATTGTCAGAACAACTGGCTTATTTTTGAAAAACAGTCTGCAATGGGTCTGGCTGCTGTTCAAATGTATATAACTGTTTCAGAATGAGCAAAGTGCTCGATGAGGCCATGTGAGGCCAGCAAGAGGGGAGGAGGGAAAGCTTGGATTAGAGACTTCCTGTATGGAAAACATCTGCACTGGAGCTGGAGATGCTATGGTTGAACTGGAGCGGGGCTTAGTTACTTACAGAGTTACAGGCACCCTTTGCTCACCCAACCTGTGCAGGGTAGACTGCTTGAAGTGGTCCAGGGATGCAAGAGCATGTTTGGAAGCATGTCCCCTTTTCCAAAGTGGTGGTGGTTACTCAAACTTTTGAAACAACTACATTTTGACATCCGCTTGAATATCAGATTCCCCCTGAAAATGAAATCATGTAAATTATTCACTTTATATTTCATTCAGGATGGATGTTTGAGACCTGAAGGTCTTCACAAAATGTAATTAATAAACTGAAAAGGCCTTTTTTTTTTTTTTTTTTTTTACCTANACAAATTGCACTCTGGTCAGTTCTAGTGACTTTCTGGGGTGTAATACGGTTAACATTGTTAAGAATTTTTTGCATGTAGGTCTCACACATAAAGTGGATCAGCAAAAGTAAACTCACCTAACTAAAAAATCCAACAGCAATAGAGGCCATAAGAACTGAAGAAAGAGACATAGAAATCCATTGATTGTCTCTTTAGGTGTTAATATATTTTAAATGATCATAGTCCTTGTGTTTGCCCTTTCATAGATAACAGATTTCTCTATTGGTATAAACACATGCTTGGGAAGAACATCTTGAAAAACAGAGTGATTATACATTACATCTCATCCTGCTGACATCCTGCAGGACTCTGTCCTCCTAAAGATCATTTTAGTTTTTATCTCACTATAAAAACACTTTCACTCATGCACTCTTCCCCCTTTGACCCCAGCACCTGCTCCCACCTCCATGCCATACACAGGCTACCAAGATAACAGAAATGAAAGGCAACTTGTTCAAAGTTAGGCAGTGCATAATTTCCAAAAGACTATCTTCCAACTACATAATCAAGGAAGGACAGGATAGGCAAGATGCTCTTCTGCTGTAGGAATTGCATTAGGAAAACCATGACTCAGAAAAGTTTATGGTAATACAGTTAACAGAGGTGTAGAAGGAAATACAGAACATTGAAAGAAGTTTTCCTGTGGCTGGATATGATAGTTTACCACTGCGATATTACCATCTTGTTTGCAGTTTTAGTGTTTATCCTACTAAAAAGGGCCATAAAAGAATTACAACAACATTTCATGAACTGGAAAACCAAACTTACAGATTACTAACAAAGATTGAGTGAACTGACATACCAAAAATATGCTCAGCAAACACTTGATCATAGACTGTAAGAAAGAAAGAAAGTATTCTTAATTGATCAGATAAATTCAAAATAAGATTTAATAAGTGACTTTTGAAACATCAAAAAACATCAAAACAAACCAGAACTTAGCAATACGAATTAGCTATTGGAACTGTTTTTCATTTTATGACACAATTTCAAGTCCTTGGAGACTTTCCAACAGGTCTTGGTATGTCCTTGAGCTGATAAAGCTCTACCAAAAATCATAGAATTGCTACAAAATGCTACAAAGTTCACTTAGAACAAGTTGCAAGCCAGAACTATCACATTATTCACTTCTGACCTTACTTTAGGTATCGACAGTGAATCCCAAATAAATAGCAAGATGCAGTCTATCCAACAGATGGACCATATGAGCCTGTAGGAACACCACACGTAGGAAGGGATAAGGTACACTCTAGAGAAGAGCACTAAGAGGGAGCAGGACAGGTATTGTCCATTCCTGTTGATGCCAAAAAGCATAAAATAAATGAACTGCCCAGAGACACTTTGGTCTTTAAGCAGCAAAGGTGTTTATTGCCAACACTGGGGAGTGAGGCAGTTGGCACTGCACAAACTCACTCCAAAGTTTCAGCGAGAAACCAGGTAATTTATCCAGTTGACATCCAAGATTGCAACATCTTAACATACATATTGACGGTGTTGTGATATCTACTTATCATATTCATAGGAGATGGAGTTTGGGAGGGGTTTGGGGATGAGCCTTCAAGGACCTTGGCACAGGGGAAGCTTCTAGCAGCGTCTCACAGAAACCACCCTGGAAGTCTCCCCTTCTACTAAAATCTAGCCACCAAAACCTATGATAGCACAGTTTTTAGGTGGTCTTTCTGGCCTTCAGCCTCTCTTCAGGGGTCATTTTCTCCTTGTTCTTAGCGTGACCTCTCCACCTTTCTTTGTTAGGTGTACTGTCTAGTCAAGCTTGGCTCAAGGCCTTCCTACCTTATTCAAATGTCCATGCTACCCTGATTTATGACCACTGGGTTTATTGTATAGCACTCCTAGCAGTCTTCTAAGGTTTTGGTCCAGTGAATAGAACAGGACAAGTTATCCACCAGGTATCAGGCAGAACAGGCATCTAGCAATTTTCTAACAGAGCAAGGTACCTTTACTGATTCAGTTAACTCTTTTGGGCCTTGCTCTTGCTTCACTGTGCTTTTATCTTCCTGAGGTTCTGAGAGATGGGGCAAAGAGCAGGTGCCTATTTCCAGGGAGAATAACCACACCATGAGAGGAAGCTAAAGAAGGGATGTAAACAAGACATTTCCCCCAGGGCCACGAGGTCACAGTGGAAGCAGCAGCTGGTTTCTCATGCACAAGAAAAGTACCAGAGATCCTCTCCACTCTTTTTTCCCATTGCAGTAAAGTGAAGCAGAAGCCCATTCTGAGCCAGCCTCTCCTGGCCTCGTGTGACCCTGGGAGGAGAAGGCTCTGAGCAGGAGCCTTGTGAGACACAATGTGCCAGTGGGTGCAGTTGCTGAGAGATTCCATGTGAGATTCCGAGCCCTGGCGCTGTGCCAGCATCGCCTCGGACACGTCAGCGGGCTGGGAAAGAACACTGGTGCAGCAAGAGATGCTGTAATGCTCTGTATCCAGCTTGGGCTGAGTTCCCTATATCCAATTCGAACATATATTCCTCTAAGAACACTCCTGAATTCTTTCTAGCTGAGGCAAAATATTTATACGAATTTCATTGCTCTGGCATAATCCAGCTACTAAAACCTATTATATTCCATTTTATTATGTATGACATTTACATACTATACAATTTCTAATTCGTAACATGAGAATAAAATTTAGGATTGGATTCTACTATAAATCTTTATTTCCATTTGCCATTTTGGGATCATCATTCTACAAAACTAATACACATGCTCTCAGGCTGGAAGCATTTCTGTTTATACGGCACGAATTGTTGTTCTGAATCAAAAAATCCTACAAGGAAACCTCAATTTCTTCTATAATTGTTTCCATTAAAAAANAAAAAAAACAAACAAAAAAACAAACAGGCAATTTCCAATATATAAACATTCACTCTGGTATTGCCTTCTAGGATGAAATAATACACTGTGTGTTTGGTAAGATAAAAAATTCCAATTCAAATAATGGTCAAAGCATCATATTCCCCAAATACTGGATTACTGGAGACCAAACTAGAATCCCCACCTGAATTATCTATGCATTTGAATTCAAATTTATCTCCTTAGGAGGACACAGTGGCAAAGACTGGAAAAACAGCATTGCATCTAATTTTTACTATATTAAAAATCAATACACATAAGTTTGTATCTAGGATCTTAAGACCTTTCTTTATGTGCCTTATCACAATACTTCTACAAATTTAAGGACTTCTGATTGCTCTCCTTGTGTGTAATTTATAATTCTTGTCTTGGAAAAAAAATAAAGCCAGAAGCAGATGTAACGGCATTAGAGAACTGCCTGCTGATTTGGTAAAATTTTGATTTGCTCTGCAGCAACTCCACATGCAGCAAGTGCAACACTCTGAGTCATTTCCTCTTCTGGCAGTATCACAAATTGCAACCTAAAAGGAGCAGAAAGTTCTTTGTTACCTGTACTCTGCAACATGTCATAGCACTACACAGATTTGGTTTGCTCTGACTGCTCTTGATCACAATTGTCCGTCTTCACTGGGGTGAAAAACATGATTCTGGAGAAACTGCATTGGTAAAACTGGAATGGAATATCACATGTTATAGATAACTGTTTCTGAATTTAATCATGGTGGGTTGAGAGTTTTAACTTCTGGAGACTAAAAAAGGACATTATTTCCTTGATCAGAAAGAGGAAGTCTTCAGAAATAAGACTGGACACGTTTCTATAAAAGCATAGTATTTAATTTACCTCAACTATAGGGAGATACAAATATTCTCAGTTTCTCTCTCTGATAAAAGAGGATTAGTTTCTTTTTTGAAGCTTCTTTATTTACTGGCATCTTGTTTTCCATGGCAGATGTTTCCCTGTCTATTTTCTCACAGAAACACTTATTTTCTGCAGCTTGTTCTGCTTTGACTGAAAGACTGAAGTAGAATTGTCTGTGACCAGCAGACAGGAGTAGGAGGAAGACCTCTGCTTTCTCATTATGCATCTGTAAATCAAACCTATTCATTACATTTGCACCCTAGGAGAGGGTGAGACTGAAAATATGGATTAGGAGTTGAAACAAAATATCATGCAGTCTGGTCTTAGTTCTGAAAGAATTAACATCCTTAAAACCTGACAATTGGGATGATAAAATTCCTGCAGAGAGTATTTCTTAGGTTTATCCCACCAAATGAGTCATTAGAATGTATTGTTATCTTGGTGAACCTTTGCTACCTGAAAAAATGCAATTTGTTAAATTAGGCATACAGAATAATGAATAGCTGGGGGAAAAGAAAAGAAAAAGGTTTTGTAGTAGAAGTATTATAACTGTACTGGCAGAGTGTATAAATCATTAGCAAGAGGCTTCAGGGCTAGCAATTAGTCTACATATGACTACATCACTTGAATTTGTCCTTAAATAGCCACAGAGAATGAATACTGGGCAAAACACCCACAGCCAATGCTTTCCACCTAGTACAGCTCAGAAAAGTGATCTCAGCCTGCTTACAGTAAACTTTTAAATGGAGCAAAGCAGAAGGCTCTTCCTGTGCTAAGAACAGCAGACACGGTGAGCAAGAAAAACAAATGCAAGAAATCAGCAAGATTTTGAAATAACCTTTCCAGTGAGGAAAGAAGGTGACATAGGACAAGTTCATCTGCCTGAAAGTCTCTGTTGCATTTTCATTCCAGGTAGCGGGCGGTTCGAGCTGAAAGGCTAAAAGCATCCTCAGCTCAACAGTGACTCTGGTGGGCAGCAAGCATGAAGGGACACAAAAGCTGCAAGGCCAAGCCATGTGTCCCACGTGGAGGCCAGCACAAGGCTCACAGCTTCCTTGGATTTAAGCTAGCACAGCCAACACTTGCACTGTAACTGTCCCAGCTCACACCAGAAGCAGTACAGTTTCTAACTAACTCATGAAGGGCAGTGCCCAAGCTCTGCCTTTTGGCTGCCCAAGGACAAATCCATAATTTGTCCTCATGGACTTAATTCTCTTGTCTGGAACCACCACACATGGTGTTCTCAGTTAAGATGCATCCTAAGTTTCTCAATGTAAACATGCTAAACATTTAGGGACAGGATAGGTGCCTGGCACAGGACGATTATGCTCAGAGCACTTAGAAAAGTCCTTCAAGCTTTCATTTGGGTTGAGGGGGAGGTTTCTAAACCCTGATACCACAGAAATGCTTGGGAGGCAGGATGATGTTTTTACAGCAGAACTAGGCTCATTTGGACTCCACTGCCTCACTTTCCTATTGTGCATGTAGAGCACACCTTACATACCAATATATATATAAAAATTTATTTTTTTAAAATATGTAATATGTAGGAATAAGTACATCCACTAAGGTGTCATCTGGCATTGCCTGGGTAGCACATGCCTCAAGTGAAAGTGGAATATCTACATTAACGGTGAGTTTCATTATTTTTAGAACTATTGGAATTCACATCCTCCACAGACTGGATACTGTGAAGTCCAAACAAAAATACTCTTCACAACACAAAGAGTTATTTTGCTTGTGTTCAGCACTCTTTTATGTTCATATGGATGGTTGGATCATATTAGTTACTTAATAAGATAAAGCTGAGTTGGAATTTAATGGGTATGGAGGGATTTCTGGTTTCCTTAAAGCATCAAGCGTATTCACTCTTTAAAACTTAAAAGAGGAAAATGACATTCACGATCCTATTGGGATATGCCTTCCTGAGCACAAACCAGTGTTTTTCTGATAGCTGTCTACCTCTTCAGCTTGTTCTCTATAGTGGTTCTTCATGCTCACTTGTCACTTTAAAGAGCCTAAGCAATGTTTTAAGGCTGGAGAGAAGAGAAGTGTATTTCTTGGGTGTATTTCTACCAGCCCACAGAAGGTAACCACACACACTGACAGGGCGGTTGTTCCATGTGTTGAACAACACGATGCGGTCGTTCTTCACTGGGGGTGTAGAAACACATGATGGCTGTCTGTGCATGAGGGTGTCATCCATCCAGACACTTCTGCTGTGTGGGTGGAGGGATGCAAGGTTCTTCCTGTGAGCCAGCCACCTTACAGCTGTCAGCTCTGCAGCAACACCATGGAGAAATGCTGCATGTACTCTGTGAGCATTCTCCACTGATTTGCTATTTTAAAAAAGGATGAGCTGTGCCTTGTACAGGAGAATAATAAGCTCAGTATTGGGCACAGTAAAGACTCAATTCAAACAAAGGCACAAAAAGACTTGGACATATGCTAGAGCATATTCTAGAGGGTCCTCCATAATTTTCTGTTACTCCCTGATGCATAAACACAAGCTATATGCATATGTCCAATTTTCTGATTTGCTGTATGTTACTTTTTTTTTCTTCTTTAAAGGATATTTCAGCTAAAACCTACCATGTTACACAAGTATTTAGTGCCACTTTGTTAATATGAGACCACAAAATAAGTGATGAAAGTAATATACTAACAATGAACAATGCTTTTGTTATCTAAGAATTGCATATCTTTTTTTGGAAATAAAGTAAATTTCATGTAATTAGATTTTCTGTTTAAGAAAATTGCAGTACAAGGACATTTATAGGTTCCGAATGTTGAAAATAGAGATGGACATGGAGGTGGATGCTTCTAGTCTCACACCCTTGTTATTCTTCTGCTTTGCACATCTGAAGACTATACAGAATTTCAGCTAATAGTTTCCTTTCTTCTGCTTTCAGAAAAGGAAATTGTGCTGCTGACTTTTTGATAAAAAAGCTGATAGGAACTAGCTCTCACCTTCTTTTCTTTTTTTCTTAATCAATACATTAGTATTCAAGATACATTACCCAGTCCTTTTGCCGTAGCTGCCTACAAATAGAAAAATATTTTCCAGATGTAATTTCGTTAAAATCAGTGATAAAAGAAAAATACTTCTTACTTGTTTGAATGATTTTTGGGATCATGCAGTGGCCATATAGTGGATTTTTGGCATGCAAATACATGGTGCAAACATACAGTGGTATGTGGGTGCTAATATGCAGTCACAACATTTATAAACAGATTTAATTGTATGATAATATTATGAACTAGGCATGGAATTTCTTTGTTACCATGAGCAGTTATTTGATTCTGTAAATGTGTTTTGGAAAGGTGCTGAATGAACTCCTATTCAACCAGAAAACAAACCTCTAGTTGTACAGTGCAGTTAGGCAATTAGTGCTGCTCTTTTCTGCACAGCTGTTCAGTGCCTACCCTTGCTTCTATTGCATGCAGTGCATGCCATCCATGTGAAGGTATTAAGATTTCATACTAACAACTCATTCTGTATATCTATAAAAGGAAAAATCATCTGATTTTATTTTATAAGTTTCTCTGAGTGCACAAGGACTAACAAAAATAGGTGAATAACTTTGCTCTGACTATTCTGTAGAGAGCATTTTTATCCTACATAAAGTGTTTTCTCTTTTAAAAGACAGAAGAATGTTAAGCAATTAAAGCACACTTCTGTAGTGTTTTAAATATTGTAACACAGACATGAAATAATTGAGTAGTTCCAACACTGGTTGTGCATTCCCCACATTTCTTTTGTGTTTTTATTTTGTTAGCCTGATGTTTTGTCCCCTGGGAAAGCCTGTTTTATTGTATTAATAAGGGAATGCTTGCTTTAGTCAAACAGAGGCATGGAATGAATCTCTCATATTTCTTTTTTTTTTTTGTGGGAAGGAAAGCAAAGAAGCAGACACAAGTGTGAAGTATGTTTACATTTCTTCTGATCCCCTTTTTGCTAGTTAATAGGTTTTGTTTGCATGTATACATATAAGGCAAGCAATAAGAGAATTAAAGTCCTGAACCATGAAGCTCTTGACTACAGAGAGTTGATGGAAAACATATGAAAGGGAAAAAAAAGCTTGGAGCTGATGTATAACTCAAATCCTCTATTAGATACTTTTAGAATGGGGAAATAAATGAAGGACTAGGGGAACAAGACACATTTGATAATAAAACATAAATATTTATATTTATGATCTTTCAATGCCATTTTCAATAACTCAACACCATGAATGACAAAATCTATACCATATCACTCAAGAAATACCCAGAGTTAGTAACTAGTTCATTTAAGAAAAAAAAGGTTCTTCGACTTTAATTTTAAAGAGTACTGGAAAATGCACCTCAGCCATGGACCACTTTACTGAATTACAGTAATTTACAATGCACGTCTTCAAGGATTATTTTCTTAATCCAGACAGAGATGTGGCTTATGAAGCATTTATATGTTTTTATGGTATTAACTGAGGAGTTCTCACTGAAAGGTTCAAGAAAGGATTCCTTGTGGATATGGAATTTTACCTGACTGTACTTTAATGGAGGCAGTCTGGTTAATGTGCAGAGAGAGACATTTTCAGTAAATCTGAGACATATCTAAACCAGAAACATATTTTATATACCATATATATTGAACTTCAAATGGTAACTTTTTAACTTGGAAATCTGTCAGTTTTTAAAGCATGTACTTCTTTTTGAGTTAGTGTGAAAAGCTTGCTTTACTCTTATTCATCCATTTTTGCTCTTTAAACCTTTCACTTTGTAATTCTATTATTTCTTAAAATGTAGAGACGAGAATGCCCTCCCAATCTTTTTCTTCATCCCTGATTTACCTCTATGTACTCATATACATTTAGGATTCGCTGTGCTCAAAAGCATATACCCTGAGATCTCACTTGGCACCTCAGAAAGTTCAGTGTCCCTACAGCAGACCCTGGGTCTGACTTCTCAAACAGGTTGTCTCTGTTGGGGTCACGTGAATGTGGTTCACACCTCTACCAGACAAAGCTGACAACTCTGAGGTTTTTGAGGCTTAAGTAGCTGTGCCTCTCAGGAGTAATTTGCTTACTGAAAGCAAGCCAGGCTGAAAAGTAGTTTTGCCCCTTTTTGTATGACTAGAACTTCTTTGTGAGTTAGAAGCTCCTGTGCTATATATAGCCTGTGAAGGTATTTAAACTATGCATGTGATCTTGCATCAAAAAAACCCCAACCATCAACCAACCAAACTAACCCCAAAAAACTCAGATCATATCTATCTTGTTGATATTTATATCCTGTTGGGTTTTTTAGATAGACTGTGTCTTGGCTGCCTGGTTGTGTTCATGACCCTGAGAGCTGGGTCATAAGTCTTTATGGGAAGACACAGAGGTACACAGGGAAAGGATTCATGTCTTTTGGCATTCTGATCCTATTTTTCTAATTCAAAATATAGATGTAGCTCAACGTGTGAGGCAGAGTTAATATTTCTTTGCTAAGTCCCTACTTCTGTAAACTTGACAGGCAATCAAGTAAACGAGAATGGTCACATTAACACAAATTAAAATTTTCTTTTCCTTTGTGGAGGGCTATTGTACCATCAGAAGCTCAGTTAGCACAAGCCAGAGGTGTTTGTCCTAGTCAGAAAGATCTCCAGAGCTGGAAAGCACATGCAGGGATGGCAAGGCTAAAGGGGAGCATCTCTGATGAACTGTTCTGATTGACCAAGATCTATTATTCATCTCACAAAGTTGTAAGATAAATAAATGTCTTTAAAAGGTAAAAAAGAAGGCTAGCTTTAACTCAGATGACAGAACAGAAAGAGAAGGAGAGATGTAAGCCACGTGGCCTGTATTCTGTTTAGGTACCATAATTGCTTCAAACAGTTGAACACCATGATTAAAAGAAACTCATAGGATAAATTTTTTATTGATATAATTTATCTCTGAGATTAGTCTCTGATCACTAAGATCTCTGTTTGCTTTGGAAGGAAATTATAGACTGCAGAATCCAAATATCTACTGCTAAAGAGACTTGTGAAACAATTTTCTGCTGTGGTGGCAGAACAAACAACACGGTGGGTATTCCCCTAACTGTGAAAAGGTAACTGGATGCCAAGATATCTCATCATCTGAAGTTCATACACTGAAAAGGTTTATTCTTCAATGAGTGTAGAGTTTGAAGAATTAACAGTAGTACAGAACTGTCAACATATAGTATCCCTGACACCACTGGTTAATGAACTTGAGTGTCTCACTTTTATATGGAAAAAATTGCATTTTAGTTAAAATAGCAACTGGAGAATGTCTGGATACTCTAAAATTGCAATAAAACACTGTTTAGAGGGGAGTCTGTGAGAGCGATGTAACCAACTGCACACAAAAATGTAACATTTTGGCCCTTCAAATGCTCTGGAAATAGGCAGATATCTTCTGTACTGATTACAGCATCACAGTTTACAGCATGATACTGATAAAGCTATCACTGATTTACACCAGGGAGTGGAATGAAGTCTAATTAGGCAAGAGAATAGCAAAAAGTACTAGGGAAAATGTCTGTTGGTGGTTGTCATGGACGCTCCCACAGTGCGTGATCATATTCCCAGGACAAGGAGTTCACCAACAGAAGCTGCCCTGAGTTTTACCTCTAGCACTGCCAAGAGGATGCTGTGTGAGAGGCACAGGCCAGTAGGAAGCACATTTCTGTCCCAGTTAGAAAATCCAAGAACAACCAGCAACTGGAGCAACAGCCACTACGTATTATAACTAATTAGTGTTCTGCACATGCAGGGAGAAGATTCCCATTTTCCACCATCTCTCCATAGCTCCTGCCTGTGTATCCAGTGGATAACTTCACTGTTGCTCCCAGGAGTCTGGCACAGAACTACTTGCCAGATGCCTTCACACCCACCTCCCCTGGCTGATTCAAATGAAATAATTCAGCTGCCTTCCAGGTGATCATCTTGTTTTAGGGAAAGCAACTCCCAGCATAAAGACCTATTCATGTAACTACATGAGGCAACAGCGTGTGCTGATCCACAGTTGTCTCCCTGGCTGCCAGACACCTGTTAGAAACAAAACTGCTATGAAAAATTCAAGGATCATAAAAACTTTATCTGTCCTATGCATGTCTTTGAGCAAAATATTGCCCAAATGAATAATGGATTCCCTTTTCAGCCAGCAGCCTTGCTGTGCAAGATGTTGGAGACCTCAGATGAAACGTTGCTTTACCAGGGATGATCTTGAACCAGATTTGTAACAGTCTAATGTTTTGAAGTGCTGTTGGCAGCAGGTCAGTATGCAGTGGTTATAATGGAAAAGCAAGATGCAAACAAATTGAGATCAATGCAGTGATCAGTCCATCCCGTGGCACCTCAGAGGTGGCAGAGAAGATACAGAAGGCCAAATGGGACCCTTTAAAACATCAGTTCAAGCAGAAAAACATGCACAAGTTTCACAGGTGAAAACATGCCATGTCACTGCCAAACAGGGGACCTGTGAACACAAGGAACTTAAATGTGACTCAGACTGGCAGCCACAGTGCTGCAACCCAGGCCATTCAAGTGCCCCACTGAGTGACTGAATAAACCCAGACTGTGTCTCTGGGCCAGGACAGTGCCTGGCACAGGGGCACTGACAGGCTCCATCTCAGGTTGGCCAAGGACAGCATCTGTGTGCAGCTTCCAGTGTGCACCTTCAAGGGAGTTATGCTTTTAAAGCTTATTTTTTTCAGCTCAAAAATACACAATCTCTGACCCAGACAACAGCAGAAATAAGGCAAATTTCCCATAAATATGCCAACTATTGTTGTTTTCTTATACTACTGTTCGTTGAGGTCAGCACAGGTTATCTGGGGAAGCAGATGACTCTATCACACCTCCTTTGTCACATATTCAGCACTCAGCAACCTGCTCATTGATACAGTCACTCAATGCCTTGTTTATCAACTCCTGAAAACTCCCAAAGCTCAGCTTGTAATTCTGGTTATAAAAAATGTGCCCACGAAGAGTCCCTTCTCTCCTTAAATCTTTGGACTAGGTACAAGTTATGGAAGATTTCCACAGTCACTGCAGGCCACAGTTAGGTCCACAGATACATCTTTCATAATACCTCTTTCTTATTTGTGGATTTTGCTGTTACGTGTCACTGATCTGTGACAGGATTCAGTCTGAAATGGTGGAGGAAAAAAATATGTGTCTTCTCACCTTAGTGTTTGAGCAGGTCCTCCAAAGTGCCCTCAACGATGCAGTTGCCATTTACTGTGTGTAAGGCCTCTTAATCTTTTCTCTGAATGCAAAACTCTGTGTGGGGAGGTCATAAATGTATTTGAATTCATCAGTGTTACAGTGTGATTTAATCACGAGCCCTGCACAGGATTTTTTAAAACCGAAAGCAAACAAATCCAGGTGTCCTGCTCTACCACAGGATAGAAGTGATGGCCTGATTTTCCAGTTTGCATCTTTATAGTTTGTCATTCACATTTCTTGTCACTTTTAACAAAACTGCAAACAGGAGATGAACATGTGAATTTTGTCATGAGTGGAACATGAATGTGTAGATCTTTTCATCCCTGCTGAAATCCCCTACACATAAGTGAAATTAACTAAAGAGAATTCTGTTCCAGAGGTGTTAGTTTGTAGCCAAGACTTCTCTCAGCTCTAGAGAAAGATTTAAACAAAAGTATCTAACTGGCTTTTACTGCATTAAACTACTTAAATCTTATAAACAATCATCCCAGATGGCAGGTTGGTGGGTTTTAGTTTTGTATTTGGGTTTTTTTTGGTTGTTGGTTATTGTTGGTTTTGGTTTGCTCTGTTGTGTTTTTTTTTGTTTTGTTTTGTTTTGTTTTTTAAGTTAAAGAATAAAGCTGAATTGTCCAGTTTGTTAGTAAAATATAGTTTAAAAAGAATATTTTTATATCTATCAAATTCATTGCATTAGCTTAAAATGCAAATTAAATAAAGTATAAAAATGAGCATAGATGGAAAAGAAAAAGATGGGATCCAGTGCTTCAGGATGTTTTGTAACAAGGATTCACATCTATCCTGAGCTTT
The DNA here is from genome assembly GCA_013399695.1 of Formicarius rufipectus. Classification (NCBI taxonomy): domain Eukaryota; kingdom Metazoa; phylum Chordata; class Aves; order Passeriformes; family Formicariidae; genus Formicarius; species Formicarius rufipectus. The sequence continues at coordinate 2,366,806 of VXAU01002749.1, forward strand.
CAATATGAGTGTTTTCTGGGAGGTTGTCTGGGGTGAACTATGTCCCTTGAAGCAATTTTGGTGGAAGTTGCAATCTATGTAGGGTCCTGGTAATGGAGGATATTTTGCTTATCAGATGCTGCATTTGGTGCCAGCAATTCAAGTTGGCACGAAGTACCTCATCTTTTCCAAGGCTAGGTCTGGCCTCCTACGCATTCAGAAAAACTGTGAGGTTTATTGTTTCACATTCTTGCCCATTTTCCATAGGACCTTACCCTCTTCCATGAGGCTGGAATGTTTAGGGAGGAACTTCATCAAAAGAAACTTGGATGTTTATGCATATCTACTCATAACAAGCTTTCGTGGCCAGAAAAGTGTTTTATATTTACTCAATTTGCCAGTTTTCTATGAAAACCAAAAGGATACGGAAGTAAATATTCTGCATTCAATACAAGCCATGAAAGTATCCAAGCACTGCTGGATGTTGAAGCAGAAAATAATAGTTTTGCCTGGTAATGGTGTCTTTCAGAAAATAGACACCATATTTCAATTAGCTGTGGTTGACAGAAATAATTGCAATTGCGAACATATTCAGCCTCTCACAAAACCATTTCCTTTTATCAACTATGCTTTTATCAAACTTTGAGGAAAAGATTTTTCTGACCTACAATACTTTTAGCTATAAATCCTCCAGTATATGAAATCAAATTAATTAAAGGCTTTAAGAAAGTTTAATTAAAGCTTAGAACCATGGAATCATTTTATCTTGCACAAGGATAAAATCCACAGTTCCTTTTCAATCACAAAATACTGATTTACCAAAGAGAAGTAGACCTTTAAAATCCCATGCTCACATGAGTAGCATGCATGCAAGTGAATAGGCCTTTTGTTTATTCTAGTCTTCAGTAGAAAACCCTCAAAACTTAAGAATGTGTTTCCAAACTGACCCCTAAGCCAAAACCATTTGCCTCAGTCCTTCAAATGGTGTTGGTGTGAGTTGTGCCAGTAACAAAGGTTTGGACTAAGCAGGAGAAAAAGCTGTAAGTGGCTGCATTTCACAACATGGGACGTGAGCACTGAAGACAGACACTAGCCCATTTTACAAATGGGAACATGTAAGTTTAAAAACCTTTCTGTTTCATCAACAAAGGAACGAAATTAAGCAGAAGGACTACTTTGGCTTATGAAATGAGAAAAACAAAACCCGGGAAAGGAAATCAGTCTTCAAACAAAACACAGCTGAAGAGTGAGCCACCAAACTGCACTGTCAGTGAAAGCACAGAAAGGTTTTTGAATGACAGTCTGCAAGTGATACCCGTGTCTTTGAAAGCATGAAAGACACCATGAGTTTGTGAGTAGGCAGGTGTTCTCTACATGGCCATGCCAGCTAAGCCTAAACAAAAGCAATCAAAACATACATCTCATGAGTACTTTCCAGAAAGAAGTACTGTTGAGGGGAAAGCCAAATAAATAAATAAATAAGCAGTTCACATGAAATCCAATGGAGAAGCAAAATGGAAGAGGCTAAATACACATTCTTCATGGTTTTTTCCTTAAAAAAATTATCTACAAGGCCACAAATTATAAACATGTGAATTCTCAAACTAGTATCTGTCTATTTCTTTATAAACAATAGACTAAATCTCAGTGAAATAACTGAATACATTTGTGTCTAGCATTCTTTGGATACATTAGAAATTGTCTCTACATCTGCACTTGTGTCCAGAGCAGAGCCAAGATCTTATTTGGGCTTTCCATTGGCAAACACAGAAATACTGCAAGAAGCAACCTGCAGTACAAATGTCCCAGTTATCCAAATATTATGAATTTTAAATATTTTCTTAATTTTTTTCCAAACTGGATTTGGTGACCATCCCCTCAACCAATCCCATTTGAAACATAAACACAAATAGAGCCATGTGACATTTTTGTGAGCTGAAGATAAGGGTGTTTTTTTTCTGCTATTGAAGTACAAAAATTAGATAGCATCCCAACAAATACAGCAAGTTTTAATTGCTTTACTCCTCGTGTCTCTTTTCTGAGCCTGGGTCAAATGCAAAACTTCACGCACCAGCTGAGACATTTATCCCTGGATGCCAAAGGCAGTAAAGGCTTGTCCCCACTTACACACTGGGAAGTAAGGCCCAGGCTAAGGGTTTAGTGAATGCTCTATTTCCCTGGGCTCCATGGTTTTTTCTATGGAGCATTTATTGGTTGGTACCACTCTTTCCTTCCTGAATAGTGCAGATCAGAACAAGAATAGTGAGGGTGGAGGCCATAAGATCCATCAGGGTCTCAGGACACATCTAATGCCTAAGTTACTCCAGGCTGCTCAGGATCTTGCCTAATGCAGCACCAAATGCCTACCAGGATGGAGGGTCCACAAACTCCCTGGGTTGCCTGCTACAGTGCTCAGTCACATCAGCTGTGGATTGGGGCCCAGAAGGGTTTGCTTAGCTGCAGTCTGTGACTTTTTGGTCTCAATCTTTTGCTTTGTATCTCTGGGGAGAGTCTGGCTCTGTCCTCCCTATAACATTTGCCCAAAGGGAGCTGAAGGCAGCACTGAGACACTGCCTTCTTCTCTCTGTGCTGAACAAAACCAACTCACTCATTCCTTCTGTATGTGGCCATGGTCCAATCAAAAACATCTTGGTGGGCCTCTGCTGAGCTCCCACCATCTGGCAGCATCCCCCTTGTCCTGGGATACCCCAAATGGGACATGCTACTTATGATGTGAGTCCACAAGTGCCACATGGAAAAGAATAATGACTTCCCTCAACTGGCCGTCTGTGTCTATACTCCAAATGTTGTCTGTTTATTTTAGACTCCTTGATGATCTTAGAGTCAGCCTGGGCCACTGTCCAGCTTCTGTGCTCTCAGCTTTTTTTCAGTGTGTCTTCCAGCATTTTGGAAAAAATAAATTAAAAAAAAAAAAAGTGGAAAAAAAGTGGAAAAAAACAGACACTCCTCTCTATCTGCCTTCTGCCTTGGGGCTCCTGCAGACACTTTTTCCTTCCTCCAGCCTGACCTCTAGCTTGTCCTTTCTGGAGGCACTCCCCAACTACACTGATTCTTAGCTTTCTATGTGACAGTGCCCCAGCCCCACCACATACTTTGTGGTCATGCTGTGTAGCCCAGAAATTGTAAATAACTGATGTGCTTGCTTTATGGCCACACATCAAATCACTGTGCTTAAGTATGAAAGAACTTAGTTCAAAATCCAGACATAATAGAGGGGCTTCCAGTACAAAAAGAATGTTTGACAACAGTTTCCACACAGTCCCCTTGCATTAGGAGCAGGAAATGCTGTTGTATCTCAACTATTGCCATACAAAAGATTTTTCTAAGCTCTTAATTTTTAACACTCTTGGACAGTCACCAAGTGGCTATATTCATCCTGGCAGCAAAACACAGAAATTCCCCTAGTCTGGTACATGTGTTTTCTTGTCAATATGGAGGAGCTTCGGAAATAGTGACAAAAAAAAATGTATTGTGCCCATCTGTGGTGATGTTGCTTCGGAAAAGTCTTGCAACAGAAACAGACGACATGTATTCATACATTGCTCTGCACAAAGGACAGCTCAGTTGTGTAGTAGCTGCAGAGAACACAATCTCTTTGCAATGCATCCTTGCTTGTACTGATGCTGAAATTTGACAAAAACCTTCCCTGCTTCTCCAGCAAGTCATGTTTCTTTATTAGCTAACACATGCGTCTTCTAAATGTGCAAGATAACTGTAGTTTTCTTGTCAATGTTAATGTAGCAAAAGCAATACCTATATCCTCATGCCTGGGCTGTGGACAGAAAGGCTAGTCCTGCACCTAGCAAAGCTTCATGTGTTCTGCTTGGGATGAATGAGTTAATCATGGTTATATATGCCTTACACCAGCTTTTGCCCATTTTCTGGCACAATGCTGGCACTGTAAAGTGCTGCTGATTCTATCTTAAGCCAGCGGAGTTTTGGTGTATTGCAAAACCAGGCATGTTTATTTATAACCGTGCTCTTGGGGGTCTTCTCTAGTGCAGTCATGCAGATTTCCCCCACAAGATGTGCTGTATTAAAGCTGCTTTTGTCTACCAACGTGTCTGACGCCTGTGCTCTAATTTGGAAGCAACTCCTTCACACTGCCTGCTTTCCTGCTCTGTAGAAAAGCAGATGTTCAGCTGTTTTGTTTTTTTTTTCAGAGCTCCCTGTTCACAGACACAAGTGTGCCACGAATCGGGTCCGTACAAATTAGAGTGTTTGGAGCAGAAGCTGCCGGTTCACGTTCAGGTGTTTGGGAACGGCCGCTTTTGTTCACGTTCTGCCTGTTGTTTTCTAAAAGCAGCTGGTGAGCAAGAGGACCCAGGCAATTTCCTTCCCAGTAATTAAGCCCCAAGAGGTCACATGACTCACGCCCTCCGTGTTCCCGCAGATGATTCCCATCAGCAGTCGGAGGGATGTTCCTCCAGGAAGGCTCCCAAACAGATGCTCCGCACAGACTGTTTCTGCTGCTCGGTCACGTCTCTGCCTGGAAGGGTGCTTTGGGCTACACACGCCCGAGAGGGGGAAAAGGGCTGGGGAGGGATAGAGAGTACCGAAGCCCCAGGAAACTACTTTAAACCTTACTGAGAAGGGAGAGGAAATCACAAGTAGGCTTTGAGCGACTCAAGCTGCTGGTTAGAATCAAACCTTCAGGATGCAAGGGTTGTCATGAGAAAACTGGAGAATGCTGAAAGATTTCTTCATTGCATTAGTCACAGTCAGAGTGCCTGTACAGCAAATTTTGTTGTCCTTAATGCCAGGTTTGGTTTTGGCCCAGTAGGAACAAACTCCATTATTACATATTTGAGGCATGATTATATACATCAAAATGTATGTATGTATCAAAATGTTTTTAAAATATTTTTTGTTTGACTTTTGCTATTAACTGAAGTTATGAAACAACAGAGCTGCACCTCAAGCTGCATGTTTTGGAGCAACCTGAACAATACACAGATTAGTGCAGGCTGCAGTTCCTCCTAGGACAGTTTATCTTTCTATTTTTTAGACTGCTTGCTTTGTTTAAACTTGCAACATTGACAAAGGAAGCATTTAGTAACAGTTGTATAACATAAAATACAATGCTTCAGTAATGGAACAAATATAATGCTGAAAATACATATAATGTGAATTAATTTGCATTTGTTTATTTAACATTACACTACACTCTAAGCTTGCTAATTAAGTTGCAATAGCAATCACACTTTCAAAAATATGACACATGATTGAAACACCTATTAAAAGGAAATAAAAATGTCAGTATTACATTAGCTTCTATGCTCACATTGACCAATGTTAATTTCTCTTCTGTTTTAAATGAGATTTGCAACCTACATGGTGCAATAGCAGATATTTGCCAGCACGTTTTTACATTAAGCAAGATCATTTCACTCAGTTGGCTTTTTTTCCCCCCAACAAATGTTACTAGATAATGCTTTTATGTTATAATTGATAGTTTTGCCTTTAACCATCAGAAAGAAAAACTGCTGCATCTACATATAATGCCAAAAAGTCAGTAGATGAAGTCTCATAGGTATTGAAAGATTTAGGATCAGAATCATTTCCACTTTCCTGTAGACGTTTGACAGCCTAAAATTTCATCAGTATTAAGACTACTTACCAGATTCATTCCCTATATGCCTTTTTTGTTTGTTTGGTGGTTTGTTTTTTGTTTGTTTGTTTGTTTTCGAGGAGTCAAGAACTAGTTTAAGCTTGAATTATTTGTAGTCACTTTCTGCATTTGATTTTGACTGCAGTTCCCCTATCTGCCTCATAAAATAAATGAGAAACCTTCCCATGTCTAATGAACTTACGTAAGGCCGACTCACAGTAATCTGCATGACACCACTGTCAGAATTTGGTTTATTTGGTAATGCTGGTTTGGAAAAGCCCCAAATGAACTTGCCCTTTTTTATGTAAAGCAACTGCTTTCTTCTAAGAGTGTAAGAGTTAAAGTTGAAAGACAGGTCAGTATGGTCCAGACAATCTCTGTGCTATCATGTATGTCATTAATTGTGCTTCATCCTTTATCTCCTATGTGATACATTCATTAGGCCAAAGTATGCATTGCTTAATGAGACATTTCACTTTATTATTGTTTCCCAACTGTTTAGGGAAATTTATATTTGTAAGTTTAAAGCACAGCCAAATTGACAGTGATAGACAGTTTGGCATTAGGCACTTTTTTCCAAGATTTAGTCCAACAGTATCTTATTGAAGACAGCTGCAAAATTCACATCTTACAGATGGTCACCACAGTTCTCAGAGACTAAAAAGCCAAGACATTGGTGCCAGCTTATGTAATGGCTCCTAAAGCACTGACATGTACAAGAAAATCCACGTGTCTTTACTGTGACTCTTTTTCATAAACAGACATGGCTGAAAAGGGGACCTTAACTGTGTGATGTTCACCAAGAGATTGGTGTTACCAGAGGTAACATGAGGATGTACACTCTGATTCTGAGCCTGGAAAATAACAAAGGCAGATTGTTAATGATAGCTTTTCCATGGTGGTGGGAAACAAGGACGACAGACAATCTTTGCTAGGGGACTTTGACTTTCTCATGGCAAATAATGACAATTTTTTTTTGCATCTGAACACATAAACACTGTTTTTATTTTCTGTGGGCAGTTCTGCAGGGAAAAGGAAAAAAAAAACAAACTAATCAAAAAACCAAACCAAAATCAAGCTGCAGTCAGTAAACCAGGATTTTTTTTTTTCTCTCCTCTTTCTGCATGCCTAGCTCTTTTGGCTCACAGTTCATGGCAGACCCAAACATAACCCATAACGGTTTGTAAAAGCAACTACAATGGGAGGTCGTTCCAAGGTCTCTCTTTTGTGTTCTATACAGTTTGAAATTCATATTCCAACTCTAGTGGTCCCTCTCTATACTCAGCCACTGACATCTTTATATGTTGCTGGTTGCTGATTTTGAAGTCACAAAGAGACAGTTACAGACTGAAACAGGAAATAAGAACTGGAAATGGATAAAATAAGGTAACAGGAAGAAGATCCTATTTTTATACAAAAATAAAGGTAGCTGAACATTCAAAACATTCCTAACAAAATATAATGATCTAATTTTCTCTGATACTTCTTTGAGGCATCAGCACCTCCCTGAGAAGGAGGAGGAAACTGCACAGTATTTTGAAGTGCAGATGACCCAGTGGGCAATTACACTGAAGGCATAACTGTCTCCTGCAACCCCCCATAACACTTTCTTTCAATTTTTCACTAAGCAAATTGTATGCATGTAGGATTTATTTCAACATCATCAATTTATATTCCTTTCTTTGCCTAGTTGCAGAAGTCTTGCTAAAAAATTACAAGAACTGAATTTCTTGAAGTATTTTGCATTAATTAATCAGATGTCCTTTAAATATGATTATTAACTAATATTTGAACTAGTATTAAAAAGTTATATTCTAATTATATTTTTACTCTACCAACAAAAATGATATAATTAAAAATTATAAGGTCTCAATTTAATTTGGCCTATTAATTGGAAATTATACAGTTGTTTTATTGGTTTTGTTTTGGTTTTGGTTTTCAATAATAATGTTTTAATAGCAGGAAGCAGGATGGAGAGATAGTTCAAGACTCAATAGAGAGACTAAGTTCAAGATAGACCCTGTTCAACACTAAGTTTAATAAAATTAAACCATGCCATTTTAAATCAGCTGCAAATCTGGCCTGTGGTTATGGTTTTTTTCCCGTTTGGACAGAAGGATGTGCAATACATCATCTAGTCATATTAAAAAAATGATCCAAGGTTATTCAGCCAGAGAAATCATTAAGCTATTTGATTTTGCACTGTGGGTGATCATAAAATTTTTATTCTCAGAATAAAAATAAGAAAATTGGTCTAAATGCTATATCTTCTGACCTATTTAAAAGACATTAGGAATATTAAAAAGTCACTATTGAACTAAAAGTCTCTACCATGTGCAAAGCTGAAGCCTTTGAGGAAAGGACCAGTGCCTGGAGAAGTGGAGAGTCTGAGGGGTGAGCAGGAAGGGGACATGACCATTTGGGATGAGGATAGCCCAGGCATGGGAAGAAGGGCCTGAAAGCTCTAAAAGAAATTAAGGAAGGGAAGAAAGTTGGATGCGGGGCCAACATGTTTGGTAGATAACAAAAAATTAGACCCTAGAAGAACACACATTCAAGAAGTTTTCCTGAACTTTGAGTGCTTTCTGCTGTCCTTGGTCTTCCACTCTTCCCCTTTCATCACCTCTAAGCAATCTGGTTCCACCTGCACAGGAAAGCCTGCAGCACTTTGTCACACATCCAGCCAGCCTGCACCACCTCACAGGAGAGGCTTCGACCTGGTTCTCTCCAGTGCCATTCCAAAGGCCCACACCACATAAGTCCTTGCCAAACATCACCATGAGTATTTGTTACCAGTGCACCACAGCCACCACAGCCAACGACCTGAATGCTCCTAGGCACATCACCAGTTATGAACACTCCACACCATGAAGTACTACTGGAATCGTTTCCCACACCACCTCCAAACATCAATGCTGACAGACAGCGAGCAGCCCCGTAGCTCCTGGACAGCCACTGGCTGTGGCCCCGCCACCTCCCAGTGCCCTGTGCCTCTGGCTTGGCTCCATGCAGCTTCTGCAGAGCTCCTTTGCCTCCCAGGCCCAGGAGCCCTTTGGATGTGACTCTATTTCAGGGGTCCTCTTAAAGTGGCACCCTCACACCTGAGACAAAACACAACTGCTTCCCACCAGCTGCTCCTTTCATAAAACAGAAGAAGCTTCTGGACCTCAGCCTCTTGTGTCTTCTGCTCCATCTCTCTTGCTGATGGACTCCCTTGGGATCATGCAGAATGTTTTAATAGTGCTGACGTTGTGCCACAACACTAACCAATACATTCACATTGCACTGCCATATTTTTTATTTTTTTTTTTATTATTTTCTGTTTGTGTTTTTTTTTGTTTGTTTGTTTGTTTTTTGTTTTGTGTTTTATACCTCTTTTTTTTAATTATTTCAACACCTTTTTCCTACCAACATGCTAGAAGATAAAAATACTTAGAAATAGCCCCATACTACACAGAAAACTGTCAAGGTCTTCATTAAGCTACTGCCATCTGCCAGACACTCATTTAAGTACACTGCATATAGTAAAAGTGGATTTGATTAAATGAGGTCTTGCAAATATATCCTTACTGCCTCAGATTAAGCCAAATACCTCTTTTTTTTTTTCCCCCCCTCCCCTAGCATAAGCTTATCTGTACTTATTCCAAGGAGCTGTGCTGACATGCTCTCCTTGGAGATTTTTTTATAATCTTTGGCACAAGGAAATGCCTTAATAATTTCCTTGACGTTTGCTGTTTATTTAGGGCCAATACAAACCATCTATTATATATCCCAATCCTTAAATGACCCTTAAATGGCAATTTAATCACATTTTTCTCAGAATCAATACCATTGTTGGCAAAAAAATCCATCTAGGATTGCTAAGGACTAATATTGTAGTCTAATGACCATGACTAATAAATTCAATCCATTTTACTGGGTCTCGTCCTTCACAGGAGTTCCAGAAATTGCAGATTTGGAGTCTAGACAGTTTTACAGTTTTTGTGTAAAGTTGAAACATGAAGTTATTTGCTTCTCAGGTCAGTGTATTTTTGCCACCCAGAAGGAAGAATGTTTCTTCAGGTATCAGATATCTTCTGTTCCACTGCTCCAAACCCCCACTGTGTCTTACTTTCTGATTCTTGTTGTTCTCTTGCTTCTCACTGTTCCCTGCATCACTGGCATCACTTTGGGTTGCAAACCTCTGTTCAGTTTAAAATGAAGAAACTTTTCATTTTCTTCTGGTATCCCACCATACTCTGGAGCTCTTGTGTCCATTAATCCCTGCAGATCCCCTGGTTCCAGGGCTGCTGGTCCCTCCAGAGGTGTAGCCTGCTTGCTGCTTACCACCACTCCAGCACAGGCTGGAGTCACATGGCAATGGCAGGACACTGATCAATGGCAAGGGCTCTGTGGGGAGAGAAAGAGGCTTTTTCCCCAAGGAGATTATGTAGAATTTCATGCAAAGTTGAAAGTGATAGAAAGTTTCTTAAGCAAGAGCAAGAAAAGGGCACATATGTTCTCTTTCAAAGTCAAAGAGGGCTGGCAAAGGCTGTGTTCAGATCCTTTTATTTTTATCTGCTTTATTTTGATTTTTCTCTGCTTCATGTATGACCTTGTTCCAGATATTATGCAAACAGATCTGATTTTTTTGGTCTGTTAGCTTTGAACAAGGGTGCAGACAGACCTCAAAACCTTGGCTGACATGGGATCACATCACCCTTCCTAAACCAAGAGTGCTCTTGTCACCCTGTCTGCCAGTGCACTGATCTCTCTTCTGGCACTTGCAATCTAACACACACTTCCTGCAGAGGCTGACCACTGTTCTGCTTTGTGTATGCTGTGACAAATGTGGCAGCCTGATGTGTTTCTTGTTGTGAGCTCAAGTGGCTTTGACTGGACTCTTTTGGATTCTCTATCATCTCCTGGATGTGAGAAGATAATCTGCGTTCTACACCTTCCATCTGAATTGCACTGACTGGCCAAACTCTAATTATTTTATCAGAGTTTTGTTCATGTCTTGCAGTAGTCTCCAATAAATTTTTGCCTAAGATCCCAGTTCCTGTCTTTTATTAGCTTTTCAGCACTCTCTTTTCTCATGATGTTTAGAGATCTCTGACCACATTTCATAACTGCAATCTTCTTCTTTCCCTTGCCTGATCAACATCACTTATTTCTTGCACAGCACACAGAAGACCAAGATCAACAGACTTAGGAGACAGTCTTGAAAAAAGAAAAATGGGCTGGGTTCATTTGTTTAGTAAGGAATCTTCTGGAAGAAGATTGTTGCTTTCATAAGGAATTAGCTTGGTGATTTTCATGAACATAATTCTTCAAGAGCAAAGAGAAAACTGGCAAAGAAATTATTTTAACTGAACCAAGAGATGCAAAGAAGAGAAACCATGATCCAGAAACTGCTGATTTTCTTTATAGCTGTATAAAACTTCTCCAAGTATTCGAGCTCTAAATGGAGATCTGGATGAAGATGAAAGATTGTATAAAATGGCTACTCTTATCTGTGGTAATCTCTACAATGCCATGGAGTTTTTCTAGAACTGATTCCCTGTGGGAACTTTCTATAAGTTTATTTTTTAAAAAATAAGGTTCAGGAATGTTATAAGAGACTATAAAATTTAATTTAGATAATCCTAGAGGATTTAATTCTTGCATATTTTTACTGGCATATTTGAATACACAATTATGCAGAGTTCCTGTTTTAGTTATGAGAATTTATGCTTTAGAATAGATATAGCATGACAAATAGAGAATAGTTTTCTAGAAGCATGGAATTGTAAAAGTCCTTGGAATAACTATATTTATTATCTCACTCGTGATTTTCGTATTTAGTTACAGTACTTCAGTTTAAAGCAGATGGAACTGTAAGGCTACAGTCATTATATTCACTTCCCTGCTTTTCAATTATCTATTTTTATTTTTTGTGCTTTCTAGATATTACTTATCACTGCACAAGTTTTCTGTTCATGTTTCTCCCAGTATGTGTTCTCTGGCCATCACAGAGTCACTCACACACAATATTGAAAAACATAAAGGTGAAGACCTGAACACCTCAGATGAAGTATTCTGATTCAGGCTGTGTAGGGAACAAGAGATATGGAAAATAATGAGAGAAATTTTGAATTTAGTATCTGAGTAAAATTATTATTTAATGGCTATGCCAGATTCTGGCAGAACCATGCACGTGAGTGATATATTGTTATAAAACAATATAACAGGTTCATTAAGACAATCATTTACATTATGACACTCAGAATATATAGGGAAGACAGAATTGCTTGAAGCCTCTGGTAATGATTAAGTGAGAAAGTAAATTGGGAATTATATATAATGGGAGATTTTACTTCTGCAGATCTTCAAACCAAGAAAACTGTGGTTAAGTAGCTCTAAGCATAAATATTTTATTATTGCACTTATTTATTTTTTTTTTTTTAACTCCATGAACTGTTGCCTTCTAAAAAAGTTTTTAAAAATCTCTTGTTTAATCTCAAGGTGGTTTTAATTGTCTTGTTTACAGTTCTAGTGAGAGGCATAGATGAGTGGCAGTGCTGGTGTTTCAATTACACTTCAGTAATTTAATTTGTGGCATAACACTCAATCTTTGACTCATGACTGAGGGAAAATGAACTATTATTTACCACAGTAGATGGAAGAAGACCTTTTTCCTCAGCATGGATTAAAACCAACCAAATAAATAAATAATACATCTTTTGGTACAATCAGGAAAACCCAACACTTGGCACCAAGACACCCAGTAAGGCTGGCCAACAAAGGTGCCTCAGAAGACTCCTCACTGCAGATGCCTCATTTTATGAAGTTTTCTCTCAAAATTAGAAGTGTAACTGTCCAGTTTTATCTGATCTCAGTTGTATTCTTTACATTGTAACTCTTTTTTTAAAAATTATTTATTTTTTTTTCCCAGTGGGAAAGCACACATCAGGTACAAAAGTGTTTACGTTCACCTCCAGCAGTTTTAGGGGATCTTCCTGAAGTAACCCTCGAAGCTTTGGGACAAATCAAAGGACAATTCCCTCTGGTCAGGCATGGAACAGGATGGCCCAAAAGCTTAATTGCAAGCATTTCATTGGAAGGCCTGGCATGGGGTGTGTGCCCAAAGTCAGCGCTGGAGAAGAGGACGGTGGTTCAATCCCCAGCCCAGAGCACTGAGAGAAAAGACTAAGTGTGGTAGGAGGCTGCGCCAGGGAGTCTTGGGGACAGGAAAATTAAACCCAGGGATCAGGGAAGGACTAATGGGGTTCACATGGCTCAAAGTACCGAGAAATACCTCTGGCAGACCTCTGACTTGCAACTCTATCTCCCTTCACTCCCCCCATCTTACCTTACAGTGACTTGCGTCACCTGGTACTTTCCACTGAATTTATGTGGAATTTGGATGTTAAATTCCTTCTTAGTCCTGAGAAAACAACTTTAAAAACGTTGGAAAAATCAAGCTTCATGTAAGTGAGAATATCTAAGTGAGGTTACACCTAAAAGGGGTGTCATTTAATGCAGTTTTAATGATGTTCAATTTTCAAATACTTCAGGTTTGTAACACAAGGACTCTTCAAATAGAAAATTTTCAAAGTGTACCACATAATGTCAATTATCAAGAAGAAAATCATGTAGCTGCACTTTCTGTTAACAGATGGAAACAGCAGATGAGTCCAGATAATTAAATAATCTGTGGCAATATTAGTTTTATATCCAAAACACTCTGAGAAAAAAAACACATTGGATTTTCCCCAAGGAAATCAATAGAACAAAAATCAACTAACACTCATAAAAAAGACTACTGAGCACATCACTAAACTTTTTGCCAAATCTCGTTGTAGTTTGGTGCAGTGTCACCTTGACACAGAATGGTGTTGCAGCAAAGGAAACCACACCAAAAGAGCCATCTGCATGAAATAGAAATTAAATTGACTATACTGTGTTCAGAATTTCACCAGGCAATCTTTTAGAAAGGCTGTTATGAAACATTGCAGGCTCCTGCTGGGATTGGGTTTCTATAAATGTGTGGCCCATGCAATTGTTTAAACTCACAGCTGTGTGATGGGGTTTACAGCAATGAAATTAAATGGGCAATACATCCAAAGTGATACACAGAAACAACAAAAATGAAGATCCTTGTTCAGTTTAGGAGTTAGCATTCAATACTGCCAGAGGTGTGATAACTACTTCCACTTCTTTCCCTGCTGTTGTTCACAACTGTGCAGCCTGTTACTGAGCCTGCAAGAGAGTTTGAGTGTGACAATAAACTGTACTCTGCTCACATATTACATGGATTTTATACCCAGTCTCTAAAGCAGTAGGACAAAGTGGCCTATGGCTATTTCAGTGTCTTGAAAGAACCAGAAACTCATAGTGGACCTTTCTTATACAATTATTTCTTACTAATTCCCATTCAGTCTGCTGTAAAATAATGACAGGAAGAATAAGTATTTTAAAACCACATAAACCAATCTTATTATGGCACTATTTTCTTTCATTTTATTTTTTTTTAACTCCATGAACTGTTGTCTTTAAAATTATAAATCTCTTGCATAATAGCAAGGTGGTTTAAAATCATCTTGTTTACAGTTGCAGTGATAGGCAGCAATGCTTTTCCCAGAGCTTCTCCTAGCTGTCTTCTTCAACTCTCATCCTTCTTCAGTTCTGTCCTTCTTCCTTGTAAAGGAAACATTCTGGCCCACCTCCCCTCCCTTCAGACTGCTTCACTCCTAATCCTGTGAGAAGTACTTCTTCCTCATCTCTTAAAACTGACTAGAAAACCCACCCCAAATGCCAAACCAATCAAGCAAAAGAACCCTGCAGCACCAGCAAACCCAGATGACACAAGCACTGCTGCTTCCCAAGATCCCATGAGAGACCTAGTGCAGTCATACTGAACCACAGAACCCCACTGTCACTTCCCAAGTGACATACTCCATCCTGTCATGCAAAGGTTGGGAGCCACTGTAACATGCTTACTCCCCTCCCTTCTCTTCCCCTAAATTCCCACGTGGTTTTGAGCTCTGTTGCTGTGCTCTGGACTAACACAAAGCTGCACAGGTTTATGTACTTGCCCTGGACAGATCCTGGAAGGTCTTCTACCCTGTTTCAGCCTGGGAATGCCACATGGAGGTGGGATGAAACCTTTCTTGCTCAGCACAGACATGGCTACCTCTGTTATCTGAAGACACAGTCTGCAGCACCTCTGTGGTTTCCAGGGTGTCTGTGGGCTGCACTCAGCTGTAGGTGTCTCAACCCTCTCCACTTCTTGCTGTATGCATAGATAGGATGGGGCTTCTCAGACAATAACAAAACCCTGTTGTTATGGCATGGCCATAGAGTGAATAATTACCAATTCAATATGATCTTCTATCTCAGCCAAGTTGCTAGAAGAGTAGAAAAATGGGTCAGGCCTGATTTGACATCCCTGTTGTGCTAAAAGCAGTGAAGCTGGGCCAATCATTAAAATTAATCTAAGATTTTGGGAAGTAAAATGAAACAGATGCTTGTCAAGGTTTTCCTAACAGAGCAGCCGGAGATTTGCAAACTGCATGTTCAGACTTAGATCAAAACCATACAGCATGTTGGAGCTTAGCTTGGATTTGAGCTCTTGCAGAAACAACAGAAACTTGATATCAGTTCAGGTCAGAGATGAAACGAGAAGTAAAATCTTCATCACGGAGTTCAGCCTGTGGTCATGTCATGTGAAAGGAGGTCAGATTACTGATGACCTTGCTGAAAGCTTTACTCATAGATGAGTTATGATATCATGAGAAGTAAAAAAAGTTCTCTAATATTTGACCTAAAAACATCACAGCCTAGTAGTATTAATGAAATTAACTTTGGTTAAAGTTTGCTAAATAGATATCTAAAGATAGCTAAAACATTAACTGAGAGAGCAAAGTAATTCAGCTCAACAGAAAAAGCACCAAGAAACTCTTCTTTTTAATCACTTTTAATGATTTGAGCTTTGTAGCCTTGAAAATGCTGCCTGCACAAGAATCTATATACTCTTCTGGATGGATCAAATATGTTGGTAAACACAAAAAGGAAAAAATTATATTAATGTCCTTAGAAACAAAAAAAATTCTGACGAGTTTTTAACCCTCTGTATGGTGGCTTTGGATAATGTTGTTCTGTTTATATTTGAGGAAAAAATAAAATATTAATCATGTTATTTCCCCATTTTCATTCCATTTCCCTAAAACATCCTTTCCCCCCTTTTCCTCACCAAGACTTGCTCTACTACCCTGTCCTTTCAGTGGCAGCCCTGTGTGAATGAGAAAAAACAACTTTAGTTAAGGAGATCTGGGACTTAAAATGTGGTACATTTAGGAGGGTTCTGGCATGTCTACAAGTCAGACATTGGGGAACAGCCTTTCACAGGGAAGGCAGTCTAGAACTATGGAGCATCAGCAGATGTGGGGAAGGAGTAAGACTGGACTCCTGAGGGATGTACTTGCTTCTCCGCTGCCCACCACTGCTTTATCACAACTGGGGGTAGTTGGAACATCAGATTCACTGGATGATTTGAGTGACAGAGACAATAAACCAAGTAACTCTTCCTATTGCTAACAATTTGTTTCATAAACCTCAAGTACTTGGATGCATACATCTGAAAACACAGACACGGAGAGAACACATCCTGTGCAGAATTATAGCTAACTTGGCCTAAGTCATGAAATGTGCTGATTTGTCTTCTAATAAAACTTCTTCAGAATGTGGTGTTTATTTTGACTAAATTGCCCTTTCACTGGAACTCTCTGACATGTAATATTATTTTTTTTTGTTTCTACATAAAATTGCCTTAGCCCTTTTAGAATAACAGCATATCACACACATATCAGGATATGTCTCAAACTGTTGCAAGCCAATAGATTTTTACTTCAAGAACTTTACATTCTTGAACACTTCCTTTGAAATTCCACCTTATTCTTCACTGAAAATGCCAGAGTAACTAAAAATATTTCTATTTTCTCCTACTCCTTCTGTATCTGCAAAGCAAAGTTGGCATAAACTGTGTATCATACAAATCACCAGCCATTAGAGTGTAGATTGCAGTACAAGTCTGGGTGGAGAATAGTATTTCACAAGATTTGTAGCATCACTAATCTGGCAATGAGGAAGACCACAGCTATTAAACCTATTTCATCTGGTTGCTTACTGTGCTACTGTGGGCATTTCTGAAAGATTTTTGTGGGTCTTTTTTGTTTGAAGTCACATATATAGACCTATGTATAAGCATCTGCATTTAAATACATACATATATAAATATTTGCAAAATTAAAGCCAAGAGCTGTAATCTACTTATTTTGTTGATAAACCAATCGTGCCATATTCTTAAAAAGGCAAAAGGTCCATATCTTTTTTTCAAACTGAAGGTTGATTTCACATAATGGTAGATAATTATACTACTATGAACTTAATACTTTAATTTATTTTTTATTTCTTCCAGAGAGGGGAAACAAGAATTAGCTAAATTTCCTGGAGATAGGATTAGAAATATATAATACTAAGTATTCCAGGGAGGAACAGTCTGCCAATCCCAGAGGAGGTAAGTGCCTATGTTATCTGGCAAGTATGTAAGGGATAGATACTATGGGACAATCACGGAGAGAACAACTGTCACCTTGAAATAATTTATTATAGTTTATCAATAAAGACTGTATAATAATACCAAAGAAAGAATTACATGAGAGAATCACACAAAAACATACTCCTATTCCCCAACATAATTATGTGTCCCTCTGACCAAGAGATTCCTTGCAGTTAGTGAGTTCCATGATTTCCAAACACAGACTGACTGCAGAAGGAGCACTTGCTCCCTGCATTATCCTGGGCCATACACACATGGATCACTGGATATGAAGTCAGGCAGCAAGCACTGGGAAGCCAAACAGGATGCCCCAAGTGTCACAGAAAGCCTAACATACATGTGCTGTGCTGTATATATTCACAGAATCTGTGGTTCACTGGTTCTCTGGCAGCTCCTAAACATGCTGACACAAGATGGAAAGACTGACTGAACAACAGAATTACACAGCTTTTTCTCCTGCCCTTCCCTGCACTGTCCTCAGTTATGAGTCTTTGCTGTGCCTCTCCCTTTTAATTACATTAACAGGCTGCTAATGTGAAAGCTTGCCATTTTTGTCCCCAACCCAAACCTTCTCTTCTGCCAACCTTTGTGCTTACACTTGTTTCCCCAGCCAGACTGTCCAGACACCACTCCAGACACAGCTTCCAAGGGGAACTGATAAAGCTGTTCTAACCTGGCCTGGCCCAGCCAAAGCTTGGCAGTCTGTGCATGGACAGACAGCATCCTACAGTTCCTGCAGTCTTGGCTGTGGCAGGCACTGCCCTGTTCTTCACCGGGGCCACCTCTGACTAGAGAGTATTTTATCTGCAGCAGAAGTCAGGAATAAAGCCCCTGGCAACTCTGGCAAAGATTCAAGATTAAAGAAAAAGAAAACAAACAAAACAAAACAAACAAACCCCCCAGAAACACAAACAACAAAACAAACTGAAAAAACTTACTTATGTCTAATGCAATTAAAGAGGAAAGGAGATTGTGGAAAGGCTTTGACAACCAAAACTTTCTAAAGCCACTTGCACAGGGCCCTCACTGTCCTAGAGTTATTAGGAACTTGAGATTGCTATGCCAGGCAGAGGCAGTGGCCCATTTGGAAATTAATTAATCCATTAGTGGTGGGGATGAAGTTGGAAGCTTTACAGTCTGCTTGGATGTGTGGTCTTACCCTGAGGCGGTGCCCAAATTTGGAGCAAGCACTGCTGGTGGTCACTTTCCTGGAATTCCTAAGAAATGGCACACAGGCTTTCAGTGATATACAGGGAGATGAAAGCATTTAGCAGGAACATTGGTCACGGAGAATTGTGTGGGTGGCAGAATTTGGATAATTGAGGCAGCCAAGTCTCTGAGGCAGCAGTTCACTTTTCCATGTGAATTCAATCTGCCATAGCCACAGAGAGGTCCTGAGACAGTCCTGTGGAAAGCAGGAGCACATTTGGTTTGGCCGTAACATCTTCTCCCCAAACAAACTGCTGAGGACCATGATGGCAGCAAAGAAAGCCCTTCCAGACAGACTTTAATGGGAAGCTGGGACTGATTCATTTGAAGTATCTAGTCTGCCTTTCATGAGGTTTAAATGCTCTTGCTTCAAACACGTCCTACAGCCGCGGTGCTTGGAAGCCTGGTTTCTCCCTCTCGGCAGATGCACCACAGGAAGCATTTTAAGCTTGTGGAAAAAACCTCAACAATTAAGGCCTATCAAGTGAGATTCAATGCAGGATTTCTTTTCAAGAACAGAAAAACATGTACTGTATAAACTCCTCAAGAGACCAGATCAATGAATGTGGCTGTGACTATGCAAGCACGATTCTGGTGTGGGCACAGGGACTGGAGAGCTGGAAGAGAAGGCAGGAACACAGAGGGGAAACATCGAAGTCTCATTTAAGTTCACTGTGGGGTACAGACATCCCATCATTGTCTGCAAGACACCTTAGCACATATGAGTGTCAGAGTTGACAAGGGTGGCATTTCTGAGCTGCCTCATCCTCCTGTTCCCAGAAACTGGAGTGGCTCCTCACTGTCCCCAGCAGCCTCAAGACGCCCAGTCACCATCTCCGTGGAGCCAGTGCAAGAAAGGCCAGCTGGGCCACACAACCCCTCCTGCAAACTCGGGTCTGAGCTAACTGTGTGCTAACAGAGACCTCTACCTCACATCACCCTGTGGGAGGGGACCTTCTCCACCCACCAGGGGACTGAGAGCTTGGCAACGCAGCACAGAGCTGATGGCTGCAACAGCCTTGGCTGTCCCATTTTGTGTGTGCACAGCTCTGGGTAACAGGACTAGGAGCAGGAGACTCTTGCTACTCCAGTGGCTGTAAAGGCACAATGCAGCCTGGCTTTCCCACTGCTAAGCCCCAGAGGGTCACCTGAGCAGCCAATTCAGAGGCCACACCCCATAGCTGCCCTCTAGGTGTGCCAGAGCACAGGGTGAATCTCCTTGACACCAAGACCTGCTGGAATTTGGCTCAGGATAAAGTGCCTTTATCCGGAACTTCTGACATTCTTTTACTTTACAGGAATTAAGATCATTGCATTGGAACAACACAAAAAAGACAGTGTTTATACTTACAATTTTATTTATATCTATCCAGTATCACCAGGAGACCAGAAAAGAGGCAGGAGCATTTTTCTGTCTTTAACCTGCCACACCTGCAGTGGTAAAACCCCTGAAATATCCAATATAGCAGTGCAACTGAAAGGTGAACACACCCTTTCCCCTAATAAATCAGCTCTGAAAAGACAGTTTGTAGAAGACAATCCCAGAGAAGCACACAAGAATTTTGGTAAGAAATTAGTTTTATAAAATAAAAGCATGGCATGGTTTTCTTTTCCTGCTTTTTAAATTTGGCAGTTTTTCTAGCATATACTTATTATGTATTGTTGGAACAAAAAATATAACACCAGAATTGACCAGAAGTCAATTGCTAGTTGGATTAAAAAAAAGGTAGACTACAAGGTGGTATCAACATTGCCCTAAGAAGCTGCCCTAAAAGTGAGTTAGAGGCCTTACTTGGACTATGGAGAAGAGAGAAGGGAAGGGAGTGGGGGAGGAGAGAGGGGAAGGGAAGAAAAAAATAGAAAATATCTTAGCATATTGTGCAGAATTCAAACATGCTACCGAAATAGTTTCAGAGGTGTGGCTGCATCAAGTTGTGGGTTTGCAGTGACACCATCTGCCAGTTTTTCCTGTCCTGTCCCAGTCTCTCAGCTGCAAACACAGCTGTAGTCACCTCTGCAGCTGGTCTCAGCACTGGCAATTATGGCCTCAGGTACCTTTGGTCAGAAAAAGTGGGGCAGGGCTCTTCAAGCAGTTTGCAAAAACACTTTGAATTGCTCCTGCCTTTCAGCAGGTCTCTCTCTGTGCAGTCTGCACAGAACTTGTCTCTCTGTTTGCTCACACCTAAATAGGTACAAATTCCCCACTGAGTCCTGCTTACAACAGAGTTCTCCTGGAAAGCTGCTTTCCAGGAGCGTGACCCTGGATCAGCTCCAGTCAGCACTCCAGCCCTGGGATGCAGTTGCATAAGGTGTGGGAAAAGAAAAGCACAACTGTAAGGAGACAGGGGGCCGTAGATTATGAACTAATTCAGCATTCCTGGAAAACAGCTTGCTTCCTGGAGCCAACAACACTCATTTTTTTTTTTTTTCAACTTTCCTTATAGGCTTATTTACCCTTTGAAATGTCAACATGCAATTTGTGAGTGCTATGAAGAGGACTGGTTTTTAAGTTCAAAGAAAAAACAATCTTGCCACTATTCCTAAGCAGAAATATACACACCCCATGTACTTCCTAGCTTTCCAGAAAATTCTCTAGGAAAATTGAAATCGTGGAAAAATAAAAATGAATTCATTAAATCTAAGCAATTATATATAAAAAATTAGTATTCAAACAAATAGAAGTTAGAAGCTTTGTGTACAAACAACTACCCCAAGTTTCAAGGGCTTGCATTTATAAAACACAAGGGTAATGCATTTTTTATACATACCATTAAACTTCCTTTTGTTTACCGTCTTTTTGCTTTTTAATTAAATATGGGGAGTGAGAAGGTGTCCCTATTTAATATAATTCTGACAGAAGGTATCTGAAGATCCCTTTTCCCATGGGTTCACTCTCAGGCTGAGATAAAGAAACTTTTAAGTATTCTGTGCTTTGGAACAGCTGAGAGAGGGACAAATGTCTGGAATGTATTCAGTGTCTGTCTGCACTGATTTGCCTCGTGCTTGAAATCCTTATGGAGATTGACTTGACATTTCCCCAGACTCTGTCAGCTCTGGCAATCTGTATTCTTGTTCAGAAACTGTGGTGTATGAAGCACCTCCCCATTTAACGACCTCAAACTCCTCTCTCCTGACTCCAGAGCTACGTCTGGAAGCAGCAGTCTCTGGAGGGAAAGCGCTCAGCACACCCGTGTGCACGTTCCTGCCAGCACAGCACACAGTGCCACGTGTACAGCCACAGGGATCAGCTCTCCTATTCCAATGTGAATAGATCCATAAGCAACTGCAACTACAAACAGTGTAAACAGTTTGTTCCGCATTTTTCTGGCAAATGCATCCTGTCAGTAACACTGTGATACAGTAGTTTTAGACCCTGGATATTGCTCAGTAGCATAGTCTGAATCAGTTATACATATGCTCACAGATGCCCCAAAAGTTATCTTTTCAGAGCAGTTAAGCATCAGGGGAGTGCTTTGTGGGCTGTGTGGTCATGCAGATTCAGGTTTTTCCTACTGATAAGCTCACTTATATCAACTTTCTCATTTTATACCTTTCTCACTCCTCCCCAGTACTTTTTGCAACCATAAAAGTTTGCTTATGAGCACACACCAAGAATCAGGATGACCCTTCCATGCATATTTTAAAATCATAAAATCTTAATCATGGTCAGACTTTTTCAGCAGTAAATGCCTTTTACAAATAATGCTATTAATTCTAAACGGCTGAACTGACAATATGCAAACTACATTACTGCTTGTGGTGATCATGTTTCTAAGTTCAACTTTGGTATAAATCTATCTACAGCAATACATTGGATCAGAGTCAAATATTGTTTAGAATACTGTGTGGGATATTTGTTCCCTTTGGCATTCAACTTTTTAACCAGGGAGGTCCGTGAGGCACTGAATCTGTGGTCTTGAGAAAGCAAATCCCTATTTTCCTAAGTTTCAAGTAAATTCATTATGGTCTATGACTCATGTGGCTTTAGTGGCCTTACTGGTTTATTTACTAGAGCGCCAAGAGGTATTTTATCTTGTTTATTTAGCTCTCTAGTCACATATTTCAGACTTTTAAATAAGATTCTGTTCTCTTAAAATACCTATTTTTGAAAGGATTATTAAATGATGGAAACTTCTATGACATGCTCTTACTCCAATTTCATACATCAAGCCACGGCAATGTTACGACAGCAGCCGACTGTGATGACACAGATCACAGCCCTGTCTAATCTTTTCACATTAAATATTATGGCAATCTGCAGATACTATCAAAATACACATAGTGAGTGCTAACAATCCTTAATATCCTGAGGGAACGGATTTTAGCACAGACTCACTAAAACCTTGAAGATGTGAAAACAGACTTGCCACTTGTGAAGTCAAAAGTTTCGATGATGAGACACTTCTACTGAAAACCTAGAAACAGCATCGAGCATTTTATTTATTTATTCTCAGCATCACTATGGCAGATCAACAGATAAAACTGCATAAATGCTGCCTTACTCATGAATAGGATGCAGCTAAGCCCAGTTAGACAAGCAATCCCACAGAGCAATTCCATTCTCCTGTGAAAGTTCTCACTAACTCTCACTCCGAAAACTCTCTTACCTGCCAAGTGTAGTTGCTCATTTTGCACCCCAGGTTTATCTGGAACAAATTATATACAATCATATCATTATTTTACAGGGCTGAAGTGTCTCAAAAATTCAGATCCATTCTGGTTTCTTCAATTCTGATAGATATAAGGTTGTAAAAACATGGGAAGCCCTTCCTGTATTTTTTACACTCCGGGGGACTTTTATCTGCCATTATATTGGCTCTCTTCCACTACAAAAATATTAGCAAAGTATGTAAGGGTGATAATATTGTTCTAACACATCCTAAAACTTAATGAGGATGAAAAAAATCCCAGATTTTTAGTCTATCAAGGCCCTTCAAATAGGTTTTGTTGCAGTTTTTTCTCCCCCAAGAACTGCATCTTCTTTAGAACCCTGCTTGACTGCAGGACACAGGCTAAGGATTTTCTCAGTCTTTTCACAGTGTCAAGGATCACTTTGTTTGACAGCAATGAAGTTTCTTTAAAAACAAACAAACAAAAAACCCAAATAAGAATACACAAGTATTTAAAATGTACAATAGTTTTCCAAAGTGAACCAGTTCAGATTCCTAGAGAACTCATTTGGGTATTTTCAGTGAAATGTTAAAAATATTCCAATACTGATTTTGGTGCAGGAGCTTCAAAAAGCATCTTGTTTTTTTTACAGAATAAAATGCTTACAGAACACAATCCCACAAGGAATCAAACTTGCAACTCTTTATATTTCACACAAGGCAGAACCTCAAGCAGCGTTTATAAATGCTCACTCCAATAGATTTTCTAAGTTGCATTTCAATCTGGGAAGGTTGTGTGTAGGATGAAGCTGCAAAGGAGACCATATTGATGAAAATTCCTACAGTTCTATTGCAAGACTCTTGTTTTGGGAAAGCTCTCAGGGAGTTTAATTTATGTAAACATTTTATTAACAGGCATTTCGAAAACATGCATGACTGTCACACTTTTCAGTCTATACTGGAATAAGGACAATTAGCTAAAGCACCTTTGCAATGGTTTAGTACAGCAGACAGTTCTTCTGGAAGCCTTCAGGAGATATACAACTTAGCCAGGTCTTTAACATAGTACAATCTACTGGAAATTAGGATAAATGAATGGAATGCAGCAAGAAGGCATCTTGGATGAGGCTCCCTGTGAATTACCTACTCTGTGACACTACAGAATGTTTTTTTGTACAAAAACAGTCCTTGCTTCTGGCAAGCTCAAATAGCTCCAAGGGCGGTTCCTGTGGGCTGCAAACATGGCAAATCTGCTTCTTGGCAGCTCTTGCACAGACCTGAGATGGGCATAAAAGGGGATGGGGCAGAACAAGAGAAGTTGTCCTATCAGCTAAGCTTCACAAAAAGGTGTAGTGTGACTCAATTGCTTGATGTTGGCACAAGATAGTATTTTGCTCTCCTTTAATTATCTTTTTTACTTCCTTCCTAACCTGTTTCTGCTTCTACTTAATCTTTAATGCAAGGCATAAGCCTTGCTGAAATAAACAGTGGAAAGTGTGGAGGGGAAAAAAAAAAAAAAAAGTGTCCAAGGGCTGAAATAAGCTGATTTAAGTTGCTGTGATTCACAGCAGCCTTAAAGTAATTTCAATCCATTACAGAATCTGCTGTAGGAGATTTAACTTGCAGGGTTTCTTATCCCAAACTATATATAAAGTAGATTCTTGTGAAATTTCTTGAAACACAAACGCTAAATTGCATATTCATCATTTGGAAACCTTCACCCCATCACACACAAAAATTATGCAGGCAGCCCATGCAATCCACTGGAAGTGTCTTGTAGTTCTAGAAAGTGTTTGCATCTGATGAATAAATAAATAAATGTGCAGTTTCTTTAATCTATGCACCAGCACTTATTTAATACTGAACCATCTCTAGAAGGCAGCTTTCCTTGTGACAAAATGCAGCCTTATTGTTATAACTGAACAAAATAATACAGTTGAAATTCTGTTCTTTGTTTCATTGATGAGAACCGCTATGTCCTTTTTACCAGGTGACAATGCAACTCACACCTCAGTCTCTTGTTGAGAATTTGTCTTAAAAGGGGAGGGGGAAAAATAGCAGGCTAATTATGTACCAAACTTACTTGCTGTCTTTAAGCTGAAGATTACCAAAGACCTCCTAGTAGGCATTTTTGGTTGCGTTTTAAAACATATGGCCAGTTATTCAGATTTCTTTTTCAAGCATCTTTCTGCATTTTCTAGTTTTAAAAGCAACAACAAAACCCCAAAGTGTCAAAATAAGTCGAGAGCTTGCCTGTAATTATTAACACATTTCTTGTCATAAGAGGTTGTCCAAAGGGTGACAATCTCTAATGACAAATGAGATAGAGTGAAAACAGGGGCTTTGGGTGTTTAACCAGAGATTTCTCAGGCAGTGGCACTGTCCTCCTTTGCAAAGGGACTCCTTTTGTGAAGCAGGATCCCTTGGTGACAATGAGACTGTGCTTAGTTCCACAAATCGAAAATTAATCATCATAATAAAGTCTCAGATCCAGCACCGTTCCTTGGCACATTCAATCACCTCTGGGATTACACAACCATACTTACTTCTGCAAGTGTGAGAATTTCTCCTTCCTCACTTCCTTTCCATCAGTGAAGCCAAAATGGAATATAATTCTTTTCACCACATGAAGGATTTGATCTTTGCCAATTTGAGCAATCTCATCAATTATATGCTTAGCACAAATCACATCTGTCACATGGAAGGACAAAACAGCCGCTTACAATCCCATCGGAAGTAAAGACAACAAACCAAGCTAAGAATATCCTTAAATGATTTATCTAAGTTTAAAAAGATGAAATGCACAAACTCGCCATGTATCAGCTGATTTGACTTAAGAATTCTGACCTAAGCAACTCAGTTATTCAGGTATAGCAAAATAGGCAAGTAGGAAGGAAAAATAGCTCATGTCATAACAAAAAAGGAGTAGCAAGCAAGGAATCCTGCTTCTACGTGATGGCATGACATGCCAGGACAGTTGCCGGGCAGTTGAAAAATGGAACCAAAATCTAATAATAGACATCCAGAAGTGATACAGCCAATTAGCACGATCAGCAGGGTGATCAGAGTTTAAAGAAGAAAAAATAAAACACAAAGCAAAGGCATCCCAAAGAAAGAAAAAAGTTTGGAAAAAACAGGCAGCACACAGTTGCACTAGAATTTTCTTTTATTTTATTGGAGGACAAATTTACAAGTCAAAAAAAGTATTGTTCGTGACTCATTAGCACCAAATCTCTAACCTAGTAGATGATGCTCTTTTTACCCATTTCTATCAAGTGACATGCCTATAGGTACACAATTAGCAGAATCACTTCACGTTCTCATCCCAAACTAGATTTCAAGTTGATTTTTAGAAAGCTCAGTGCCTGTGCTTTCAAAGGTAATGAAAAGAATGGGGAATTTTTAACAAGACAGTTTCCATGACTAACGTTCTGTTGTGAGCAACAGCAGCACTCCCATTTACTGTGAGCAGAGCAGGAGCAATCCCAGGCTTCTTGTACTGCTCTCAAACACGTATTTTTGAAGTAATGGTCTGATGACTTAGCACAGGATGTCATGGCACTATCTGTAAAGGAAAGAATAGCCTGTGTTCCTTGCTCACAGGAGGTGACAGATGCTCCTTACCTGCTAGCCCTGTCAGCATCCATTCCCACGAACACTTCAAGCCCCATTTCCACAAATGGAGGTGGTCAGATGGGTTTGGAGAGAAATTTTCCAAAGTAAGTTATTCCCAGATAGTTTAAGATTAACTTTTTCTTCTCAAAAGCATCAACACCATCTGCAACAGCCTGTCCATCAACATACCTGGTGTAAAGAGGTTGCTTTCTAAGGTTCAGAAAGACTTCAGTTACATCCTTCCCTCCTTAAGGAACCATTAGGGTCAGTCAGCAGCCAAGGACATTAAGTAGAGAAGGATGTTAAAAAAGGCAATAAGGAAAGGCAATTGTATCCAGGAAGCACTGCAGAGAGCTACTCCCTAATTATCAGTATTGTGTAGCTCCATATAGACCAAGAATTTTCTCTGCAGGTTGCAGATTAGACCAAACCAAATAATAAAGGTGATTGGACCTATTCTACCCTGAGATCAGACCCTTTCCTGGATGCAAGGTGACTTGGACACATTCCAGCACTAAACCATCCTGTGGGGCAGGTCCTGCCCAACACAAACTCCTCCCAGACCTCCGTTCCATTGGGTATTTCACTGAATGAACACTGTTCTAGGATGCAATTTATTTAAAAACATTTATTTTAGGCAAAATTAAACAGACATTTGAGATTACATAGAAATACATTTTCCAATTGGATCACATAAAAATTAAAAATGCACTATTGTGTTGATTTAAGTACTTTTTGTATGGATTGAGCCGGTATGTAAGATTGAACCATGCCATTTGCAGTCATATCATAAAAATCAGTAACGAAAAAGGTTTCTTAAAATGTGCAAATATTATCTTAGTGTTACTATTGATAATAAATGACCACTAAATAGATGCTTATTATGTAAAGCTTTTTTAAGTACAATAAAAATACAAATTCTATTTGTTAAAAAAGGCCATTGCTATGGCTACTAAACATCCTCATTATACAAATTCCAAAATACTATATGACAAACAAAATTATAAAGACTTTTCTTTATGAAACATATACTATTCTATTTGTTA
This sequence comes from Formicarius rufipectus, assembly GCA_013399695.1. Classification (NCBI taxonomy): domain Eukaryota; kingdom Metazoa; phylum Chordata; class Aves; order Passeriformes; family Formicariidae; genus Formicarius; species Formicarius rufipectus. The sequence goes on from VXAU01002749.1 coordinate 2,394,478, forward strand.
GTGATTTCATATATTTTTATATATATATTTCTATATAATAGTCTATGTGAATGATGACCACAAAATAAGAGAGAGGAAGTCTAATGTAGGACATTAAGACCCCCATTCAGCAAAGTACTTGAGCATGTACCAAACTCAGGAAAGGAATAATCCTATTCATTTCTGTGGACTCCAAAAGGACATACACAAATACTTTGTTGAACTAGGCACAAAGATACACATGTGATGACAAAATTGCAAAATCTGTTTTTGGTGTAAACTGTAATTATTAAGGACATAACCGTAAGTAACACACACACACACAAAAAAACCAACCAACCCAACCAACCAAAAACAACAACAACAAAAAAAACTGTCATGGAAAACAAACAAATAAAAAAACCCAAAACCAAACAAACAGTAAAAAACAACCCAAAAATTTAGGGGAGGTTTACATTTATATGTTTTGAAGGGAAAGTATTAGAGGTTTTAAAGTTTTTGAACTGAATTAGCGATAATAATTTTCTGACATAGGTTTAAGGTGATATTTTATTGCTTATGCCTAGATTAATGAAGAGTGTGCAGAGACAAGTCAGCACTCAAGTCACCAGCAGCTGAAAATTTTGGTGTGCAGGTATTTATGTGACATGTGCAACCAGTGGGTATGAAGGACTCACTAACTTATATTGAATTCTTTGCAGCAAGCTTCAAAATTAAAGACATAAAAGCAAATAGTTGAAAAAAAAATACTCAACAGAGCCTGACTGTAAACACTCAGGTGTTGAAAGTCATTACAGAATTGAGCCCAGTGCCTACTTATATAAAAAATTACATAAATTCCTAAGTAAATGCAGGACTATAATCTTCCTTTTAGGATATGGTTAGCAGGTAATGGATTCCAAATTACATACTTTACAGTTCAGCTATAAAATATCAAAACAAAGGGCAGTTACTTCGTCCATCCTGCAATTTAGCAGTTCTTCTAGGCTCATTAAGTGCTAATTAGCAGGCTAACAATTTGTTAGTTTCTAAAATATGAATGAAGGACCTAAAATCTGGACTTCATAAACTAATAACAATATATATACCGCTTAGTAACCACACACAGTAATGGAAATCAATTACACCGCATCCAGATTTGCCTTTTGAAGCATATAGCAATGGTTAGTATTTTAGGCTTTTTCACTGCAAACTGATTTTTTTTTGGTAGTAGATATTAATAATTTTACTGCTTGAATATTAAATAATGCCTTAAAAGCATCGTTTCAAACTGCTGCCAGTTAAAGTATTATGTAAAAATCATGCCTGCACATTTGCAGAGAGGTACGTGTGACCTTTCTGGAGAATTTTCCCAAGCTAATAAACATAAAGCATAGTAAACTTGGGCCAAAATGTGGGAGAAAGAAACACAAATAGTGTAATTTAATTCATAATTCATAAACAAATACAACTTTTTACATTTGTACAGGGAAAGACTGGAGTTGGATTTTTACAGAAGCAAGCCTCACAAGAGTTAACATGTTGAAAAAAGCAATTTTTGGCACAGGGATAGTATCTGTGGTACATGTTCAGGAATAAAAAACTCCACAGCGTAGGAATTTCACATCTGCTTTCTTGGCATCAGCACCTGCTGTCTAGTGGGTCAAGACAAAATACTGTGCCTTCAAGAGTTAATCCCATTTTGAACCCCTCCTGCAATGAAACAAGACATAGTTAGTAAAAAGGAAAGTGGTTTCTGGAGGATTATGGTCTCTTTTTAAAAACAGCTAAACTGAGTGTATCTTTAAGTAGACAAACTGCAAGGATACTTCAGACTGAATGCACTAACATTTACATTACTCGGTTGGGCAATTTTTAATATGTTTTACTAATTAACATATAAAAGATGCATGTCATACAACAAAATCAACACAATAAATATATAAAGAAAATACTACAGAAGAACAATATTGAATATTCATGAACATAGGTTGACATAAAAAAAACAGGCTTGAATTGCATCATGGTGTTCCTGAGGAAAATTCAATATGATTTATAAGCAGAAAAGATTAGGGCTACATGAGCAAAGAGTTTATTATACTTTAAAAATACATGTAAGACATGGACACTGTTACTAATGCCAGGTGACTCCTACACTCTGTAATGCCTTACCTTAAGAGCAGTCCAACAAAAAGTGCAGGACTCTACTACACCTCAGACATCACTTCTGCATCACTCCCTGTGTGGTTAAACTGACAGGGGAGTAATGCCCACTGCCTTCTGAGCTTCATAAAAAAGCCAAATAAAATCCTACTTGCTTTACCCCAAATGAGCAAACTGTGAATTTGAAAGGTATGTAATTCAGTGAAATAAAATAAAATGGTTTTTAGAAAGTGTAATGAATTGCTTTAAAAGCTCAGACCAAAATTCCTCTTTTTACTCACTTAGTTTTATTAGTAGATACACTAAAGAGGCTATAAGCTAACTGCTACCACCTCCTCTATTGAAATGAAATTCATTCTACAAGTACCTTTTTTTGTGGTATGCTTTTATAAACATTTGGCTTTCTAAAGGTAGTTAATTCACACCAGTTCTAAAGCAACAACTGCACTTTTAACACAGGAAAAAATGGTCTTGTTCTCATTTCACTTTAAAAGAAGCTGAATAATTGTGGCTTGACCTTCAAGAGAAAAGTCACCCTTGAGTCAAGAGAATTTCAGTCTGTTGGGTGAAAGCACTTTGGATCCATAAGCAATTGGAAAAGGGGGCTCTGAATTGAAGTGTCACAAGAACATCAACTCCAGTGGCAGGTGTTGAAATGCTCAGTTCAGTGTTGTCTCAACATACAGCTCAGTGAGAGAATGCTGATTGTGTGCCATGAAATCAATAATAGGTCCTTTCATCAAGCCAACATCTTGTAAATGAAATAAACCTTCTTGTAAAGCAGTCTGCAGTGGGACTGAGCAGAAACTCAAGTCTTTCCCTCATAACACGCAGCAGTACTTTGAGATCACACCTTTAGGTTTCAGAAGATAAATCCCATGTGAAACTGGCTTATTTCAAACAAATTCAAACCACAGGCTAGAATTTAAAAAGTGTATGAATATCAAATAGCCCTGCCAGCTACTGCTATTAGCAGAGTAATGCCGAGAAACAGAACAAACCTCCTGGCAATAGTTACTAAATGGGCTGAGAATCTCCAAGTAAAAGCAAAATTTTCCTAAAGGCAGATCCATACTGTGAGATGATGAGCCAGTAGCAGTACTGTGGTGTAAACATTTCCCAACTGTGCTACCCAGCTTGCTCTATCTGGGTGACAAGACTGGCTGTTCTATTTACCTTTTTTTTCTTTTTTTTTCTTTTTTTTTTTTGTTTTTAAATTTTTTTTTAATTCTGTGTTTTTCAAGGGACTAAAAGGAAAAATATCCAATGCAGATGATATTTCAATTAAATAGTAGCTGAAATTCCAAGCCAAACACATCCTGTTATAAACAGATATTGTTCATTTACCCAAAGGGTACTATTACTTGATGTAACTGCAGTCAAAAGAGGGCTGCTTACACAGGTGGAGAATTCAGACAATTTGCCCTACAGTCTAATCTGCTAAATTGTAAACCCTGCAGTATTACTGTGCCTGAAATGCTTAACTTTTAAAGTGTCTAAAGTCTGCTTCCAGTTTGGAGGTTGTAAAAGGGTAGTTGGTGCTTAAACTTGAGGATACTTGATCAGCTGCAATAGCAGAACAGACACTGGTTTAACAAGGACAGCCACCTTCATCCTTAGCCATCCAGAGAGCCTGAAATAAACACATATCCCGCTCCTGTCCCATGTGATCTTATCTTCATTCTATACATTTAAGCGCTGCTTGTTAGTATCTTCAGGAGCTGCAATTCCAATGCCTTTCTCTGGCAAGCTAAGAGCAAATCAGATTATGCATTTTGGAAACACACACACCTCACTGCTCCTATTTGAAGACACAACTCTTATGTTGATCATGTGGAGTTTTTTAATTTTTGTTTTATTCCACGCAAACTGGTATTTTGCTACTTAGCACTTTGTTTGTGTTTGCTATGACTTTATTTAGAACAATGTCTACTTTCTTGAAGAACTGTGGTCTCCTTGACCTTTCCTTCTGCAGCTTCACTCCAGCCACTTCCCCCCACCTCAGTTTACTCCTCCTCTTTCATGCTGATATTTTGCATTTAAAACAGTCACATTTCCACATATTTGCAATATGATCAATGTTAATCCATTATGAGGCTGCTGCTCTTTATGTATCATAATTATTGAAAAAGATTTTTAACTTTATTACCATCATGAACTACTGTCTGTTCTGAAGGAAATCAGTGATTTGGTTGCCAAGTGTTGCATTCCTGAGAACCCGAGAACCCAACTTCTACTCCAGGCAGAACTGATAAGGAAGTAAACCCTGCTACTGCAGTGCCAGGAACTGCAGCACTAACACATGGACACCAACCAATGGTTCATGCTCATACCTGCCTAGAACAGGGACGTGGCACTTCCGTGGTCACCACACCAAACCCATGACCATCAAGTGTCAGATACTGCAGTTACCAGGAGGCTCAAGGTCAAAAAAGTCTCATAAATATTTAAGTGCAGGGCAAGTGTGTAGGAGTATAAAACAAGGAAAGCTGTATTATTTTGACTGGTATTTCCATTACATTAATTTCAATCCTCTAAAGGTGAAAAAACAATGAGTATCTCCATTCAGCAGACTTGGCAAATGACTGCAATCAAATTTCCAAGGATCAGGAAAGCACAGACTACTGATCTCCCATGGCCATCGCCATTCCTAATCTCTCAAGTTTTGCAAAATAACTCCAAATTCTTGGATAATTTTTGGAATATTCAAAACTACACTTTGGGAAATATACAATATAATTTTAAAATATAGATAAAATAGATAAAACAAAATCCCATCAGCAGTAGTCATCCAAGCCATGGAAAGACAACGCTTTAGGAACAGATTGTCCTTTACATCCAGAGTAGAACTGTGATTAATGCAGCTGACAGAGTCAGAATCCTTTGCTGTAATTTTCCCAGCAATGCAGAACAGAGTGCTACATGTGCTTTCAGGACTACAATTTCTACATCCACCTGAGCTGCATGGGTCCTTCCAGTGTTGCAGCTCCTACTTGGAGTTGATGTATGACCATCACAGCAGCCATCACAAAACATGCCTGTTTTCAATTCTCAGCATTCACAGCTGTAATAATAACAAAGTCAGTTGGAATGACCAAGCAGGTTATAAATTACCTTTTTTTTTTTTTTTTCCCCCCTAATAAACTCAGCTAATGTGTTAGGCAGAATTTTTTAAATGACATATATAGTCAGGTCTAGGTAAGCATTTAGATAGATAAATAAAATGTATCACTACTTTTAATATTCAGCACTTCAAATATTTTGCCTTGTGAGATTCAGACACTTCAGCTTCTAATAACATGCTTTCAGTGTTAACACTCTTTCTGTTCATTAACAACCACGTATGCTATGCCATCCTGTACTTTAAATGTTCAGGAAATAGAAAACTCTTGTGTAAACAGAAAATCTCCCTGATCTGTTGATTTTCAGGGACTGCAGAGAAAGGCCACCCCTTGGCATTGGCCAGGAATGGGAACAGAAAGGGCTATGAAGTGTGCATCTACATCGTGCCTTGTTTCTGTGTTCATATCTAATGATGACAGTGTCAAGTAAGTATTTTGACTTTAAAGGCCATTTAACAGAAGGACTAAACATCTGAGCATCTTCATTACCCTGATAAATAACAGTATTGTACTAAAGGAAATGATTTGTCCCTTAAAGAGGGGAACAAAGCTTGCTTTAACTAGCAAAAGCATCCCTTTACCAATCCATCTTCCAAAACTCCTTTTTTCCCCCTTTTTTAATGGTGTCAATTATAAGAAGATATGAGCTTTTGTGATTACAAACAGTAAACAATGAAAGGTAAAGAACTTTCATTTTATCAACTGTTAGGTTTGCCAAAGTCAACCTTACAGCTCTGAGGTTAACTCACTTATCACCACACAGTGACTTTACTCTATGAGCTTAAGTCAGCACAAACCCAATGAAGCAATGATAAATTTACATATCTCTGAGAAGATTATTTTGAGGACTGAGCATAACTTCTCATAAATGAAAAGATGTCAAGCCTACTGACTGCTTCAGGGGATGCAGGAAGAATGGCTTGCAGCTCCTGGAAGCTTTATGATACGAACTACCTTGAGATTTTAATGAATTATAGCAGCTGCTGCTGGTATGACTCACGATCCAAGGAAACTTCTCCTCACTGCAAGATTTCTGGGAAAATAGACATTATTTTTTTTAATGTCTGGATACAGTCAAAACAAAGATGAAAATATGTTTCAGTATAAGGGTGCAGGGAAACAGGAGGTTGGACAGTCATCAGAGAGAGGCCTGAACTGTAAAAGTCACATCTCAGCACATGTTTGAGTTTCGAGCTCTCCAAAAAGATCAACATAGATTGGACTGAGAAATGGAATAGAAAGCTAAAGTGTGAAATTTGGATCTTCACTGAAGTTTAAAAATAAAAGTGTTCCCCCAGGAGCCAGGGAACTTTATCTGATTTCATTAAGTTCAGAATATTGGATGTGAAGGAAAAGCACCCACTACTTAAAGAGTTGTGTGCTCTGCTTTCCTCTCCCACTTTGATTACAATCACCTTCCAATACATACTTTTCTGCACACCAGGGCGTGTTTGCTGAGACACCTTCCATTGCTCTGCATGAGAAACAGGCTAAATCTGGACTGAGCTGCTCCTACCAGGCTGTCACTGGCTGGTGCCAAGGCAGCCTGCTTGCCATCCTCAGTGTAGGATGAGTTGCATTTAATACCCTCCCAGAATAAATCTATACTTTGGTATAGGTGTCAGTAAACAACTTACCTTTATATATTTAATGGAATACATAATTACTGAAACTCAGGCTGTACTTTCCTGATGCAAAGATAAGAGTTGCTTTTGCTTTTCAGAAAAAAAACCCAAAACCAACCAAACAAAAAAACCCCACAAAACCCCAAAAACAAACAAACAAACAAAACCCCAACAAACCACATGGCCACATTTTTCTTTCATGTTTCTTAACGTTGGGTTTCTAAGAGAACATTATATGTTCTGTGCTTTTACCTTCTGTAGCTCCATTTCACCTTCCTGCTTACAGGCTGCGTATATACCAACCATTGAGTCAAGCTCAGCTATCTTCTCCTCATGGCAAAGCTTTAAATAATTATTTCCAAATAAAAATACATTCACAAATATGACTGTACTGACACAACAATCTCTGTATCAAAAGTTTTGCTTAAACCATTTCACTAATGACAGTTTGACAATTAGAACTGTAGATTTCACCAGTACACAAGGAAAACAAACTGCAATGAAAACAAAGGCTTAGTATTAGCACCTGATAAGACAGACCAAAGAAAACTACAATCAGCTGTCCACACCTTAAAAATTGTAGGCTCCTAAAAATGAAAAACGTAGACTTTCATATATAAAATACAATCTTACAAGTTTTCTATATATAAACACATATTTAGAAAAATAAAAACACAAGACAGACACATGCACATTTCAATTGTAAATGCTTTAAATACCATTATTAAAATATGATATACCAACCATCGCTGACGCTGTGCACCCAGGAAAGCACAAGAAGATAAAAGAGACATTAGAAAAAGCATGTTTCTATCTGTATTTTGCATCAACCACATAGTAAAATAACTGCACACAACTTTGCTTCGTTAGAATATGCTTTCTTTTCATACCCTTTCAGCTTTACACTTGTTCTCAGTTGGATTACCCATGATGTGCCTACATAAAGGTCCACTAATTAATTTTCAGGGAAAAGACCAGAGTATATAAGACTGATATTCCAGATTCTGTACTTGTGAGATTAGATCACAAAGCATGCAAGGAAGTGGGAAAAACAAAAACCTTTCTGTGCAACAGGACCCAGTAACACATTAACATCAGGGGGGTTTGTTATTGGTTGGTTGCCTGCTTTTTTTTAGGTCCAGAGAGTACAAACAAGGATGGGAATTTTTCATTTCATGCTTTCAAACGTCTTTGATGTAAGACTTCTATTCTTCCATTCCCTGATGCTTTATGAGGTGACAGAACTTTGCAGTGTTACAGGCTATCAATTCAAAATTCTGTCAACACATTACCTGTAACAAGAACTCAGGGTGTGACATTTAAATAGTGACACAGGATTATTCCTAGTAACCACAATTGCTACTTTATACTTTTCCCTAAAACGGGCTACATTCAAAGGAAACAATATATAGATATATCAATGTGAACTGCTGTAAGACATGCTGTGAAAGGGCTTGGTAACAACATTATAACATTCCCAAAGCAGAAGTATTTTACTGGAATTGCAAGGAAGTCAGTTTTGGCTTTTAGCTGCTCTTTGAAATAACATGGAGCAGAGAAAAGGGGACCAAGAAGGTAAATTTTTTACTTCTGAGTGAGTGGAGTTTGTCAGGGCCTCATTTTAAACCAACATGGAAAAGAAAATTTCACAATGAATAGGAATTAAAAGGAATTTACTCAGGAAAGTTAAATGGTATTTAAATGTTATTTAAGCCATATAAAAAGGCTTCTGCTGCAGAAGAGAAGAACAGAAGGAGCCCAAGGGCTAATGCTTCTGGACTTTGTGGGCTCCTGAGACACAAGAGGAATGGGAATACTTTCTGCTGAGGAACCAGAGTCCTAGAAATTCAAGTTTCCATTATTTTCAGTCTTCCCTCTTCCTAACAGGCTGCTTGAAAAAGAGATAAGCAAGCTGGCAATGAACTAACAGTTTGGAAAGTCTGACTGAAGAGCGTGATTTATTCCAAAACTCAAGGGTTTTCTCCTAGAATTGTTTTAAAATTGGGTCAATAACTGAACAAGTACTGATGAGTGTTTCTGATAAAATCACATAATTTCAGAATTCTTGAATCAAATCTCAAAAGTTTAATTGCCCAGAGTGCCATACAGCTCTTTTTAAAGGCAGCAGAAAATTTCTATGGCCCTGCAGCACATAAGTTTGCCTTTGCTAATGCTATGAAAAACCAGATTGATGCCACTGAGGGAAAGATGAGGGTGCACAGGGATGGTGGTGATTGCTGGAACTGAAGAGTAACAAGACCAGGGTGTCTGAAGGGCTCTTGGATCAGCTCTCTTTTTCAGCTTCCTCACTCCCTTCCTTCCCAGGGAAAGGTTGCCAAACCATTTTGCATACACAGCTGAGAACTACAATTGCCTACATTAGTGCAGCTGAAAGTATTGGTAAAGCTCTTCAGGCAAATCCAAACTCCAGCTCAAAGACCAGGAAATATATTTACAAAAAGAATAGTAAATTTTTTTTTCTTCCCTATGCATTTGTGTGTACAGTATGGAATACATTTTCAGAATACTGTAAACATGTATTTCAAGAATAGACATACAGCAACCAAAAACTGCATAACTCAGAAGTTACCTGCATCTCATCTAGTTTGGACTGAATGTCTGGAGGGAAATCTCCTGCTCCACAGCTAAAAGGGTCAAAAGGTTCTGCTCCAAAAAGGTCTCTCTCTGGAACAACAGAAAAGTGAGTTACTAAGGGCAAAGGTATGGGCTATGACAACAGTGCTTTGAAAAACTCAGCCTATGTCTCCTTCTGAGCTGAATAATAGCACCTCCAGATGTGCTACTCATTAACCACCACTTGTAATATCCAAATTTGAAAGCTGGGTCTTGAGCAGTTTTCCAAAGTTCAATACTTTTCCAAGAACACCATCAAACTTCTGTTTTAGCTTTTGTTTAGCTTCCATTAATGCTTCTGTCTTCTATAGGAATTTTAGAGATCCGAAGAGCAGTTGCAACTTGAAGAGGGCATCTTCTACTGAAGCGTGCTCTGGAATCTACATGTATATGGAGTTTCAAAAATGGAGAGGAAACAACTGGACATTAGTTGTCAAATTTCACCTTAACACTATGTCAACAACGTACCCTTGCCATCAAATCAGCCTTTGTGTCCCTGTCTGCCACTCTTCAGGTTAAGGACATTTTTGTAAGGACAAGAAACTACTCTTACTCAGAGGAGGCAAGACCTCTGCTTGATACAGTTCCTCAGAGCACAGCTGGTAGTAACTAAAACTAAAAATTGCCAGTGTTTTTAAACCTTGGATAAGATCAAGCCAAGAAAGGCTGAAAAAAAGCACAGGGCCATGAACTGTCACTTACTCTAAAATTCCACTAAATCTAGATTCATAAACAGAATGATTGCAAATTTCCTTCTTTCAATGCCATAAGTTCTCTCACCTTAACTGCAGTATGCATTCTGTGGGGTGGGTGGGTGTGTTTGTTTCTTTTTGGTCTGAATAAGAAGAAACACCTTCAATACAATTGTGGTTTTTTGTTTGTTTGTTTTTGTTTTGTTTTTTAGGTTTTTTTTAGTTTAATTTTTTTTTTCATATTTGAACAGTAATACTAGTTCTTCACATCTGACAACAAAAATACTTTGGGTTGTTTTTTTGAGGTTTTGGGTGTTTTTTTCCTTCTCAGTAATAGATTATTTTTTCTGCATGTGCCACCTCTACAGACTTTTTTTATCTCATACTTATTTAAACTAAAGCAGTAAGAAAATACCTTCGTTATCCCAACCCAACCACACTGATTGCAGAATTTACAAAACTGAGTTACTAGTCTTGTAATTGGTGGAGAGAAAACAAAAACCATACCCTATCTCCTAACTTTCACAGCTCTCCAGCATGAAACCTGGTAAGCATACTACCTGCCTTAAAACAATGTCAGCTTTAGAGCACTGACTGGCTAGTTTTCTTGTTAAGCACAAAATTTACCCTTAACAGCCAGGATATGACCACTAACTACTTGACCCCATGTTGCAATGTTAGCAGTCATGTTATCAGTGGTGAAGCACATGCATGTGACTACACAGATGCCTTTATTTTGGCATCCTTAGAGGCAGGATTTTAGTCCAGAAATTAGGCTCTTTCATGCTTATTGTGCATACCAGTCTATGTGTTTTGACTTTATCAATTAGGTGTTATCAGGCTGCACTAAAGGCATTTTAAATAACTGGCAGCTACCAGCATTTACTCCCAAAATAAAGTACAGAAATTCCCATAATAACGTACAGAAACTTGAGCAGGAACTTGATTAATTATATGTTTCAAAAACTGTGGCTAAACAGCTACAAAATGTCACTTGGGACCAGGAGATGGCCCAGATCAGAGAGCCTTATTCCAAAATCCCACTTGAGCCAAGAAGAAATCTAGTCTTTCCTGGCACAGGCAGACCACCTGCATGCAAAAGAGACTCTAAATAGGATAATCCAATGTAAAAATTAGGATCTCCCTCATGCCCTGCCTCTTTCACAGCCAAAGTGGGTCAGCTCCAGTAAAACCAGTGTCCTTAGATGCTCTGATGCTCCTATCATCTTTGCATGTGTAGCAGCTTTGGCTTTCGATTTAACTAGGCAAAAAAGGGATTATGCTTTATGACCTTTGACAGCCTGCCTATTTGTTAATTATGTAGGTCCATTTTCTTTCTTTTTACCCTTAAAAGAAGCTGACAGTTTTCCGTGTGGTCAGACAACCATAAGGAGATGATTCCAACACCAAGGCTTAGCAAACATCCCATGAACGTATTTAAGAAAAAGCAGCAAAGAACACAACTTTTGAATTTCTTAGTACCAAACTATGACTTATCACTATTTTGAAACCAAGAATTTTGTACCCTATTACAGATATTGTCTCATCCATACTTTATTATTGGGCTTTTATTAATGACAACACTTCTGAGATCATCAGCAGGAGTATAGCAGAAGTTTTAGCTCCCTTAGTGTGACTTTAATCTCACTCCTTCCTTTAATATGAAAGATTTCTTAACTTATATTGTATTCAAGACAGAATTTAGAATCAATCAGTGTGTAACTTATTCCAGGTGACAGAGCCTGGTTAACCCTGCATGGAATCAAATTAAAAATAAATAAGTATTACCTATCTCACTTTCTCTGAAAACTATTATTCTGGGAAGTATCTCTAACCATTGCTAACCATTTCAGTAACAGCTGAAAACGTCCACAGTACAACTGCTTTTCTGCATTTAAAGTCAGTGTGTTGTATGAGAGACTGCACTGCTAAGTGTGAGGGAGGGACAAAATTCCATGAGATATTTTCAATATTCAGTATTTGAAGAACGTGTGTTAATTGGAGAAATACGAACATTTCATCACTGCAGAGCTGCACTATTGCATGGCATCTCCATGAGCTTATCTGCCAGTGCTCTCTCCACTGATGAGGGAGGGGGGCTAAACTGGTAAGTTTTTATTTCAGGGTAAAGTATTTGCATGAAGATTAACTATAACAAGAATTTCTTGCCTGACACACTCCCCAAAATAACTGTAGCATAGGCAGACATTTCTTTCTCCAATACACAGGAAGCAGCAAGCCTTTGGAAAAAATCCTTTTGAACAGTAAATATAATTTCCCTTTCTCATTCCTTTCTGGATGGAAATAAATCCACAGCTTGTGAAGTTGACCAACAAATTCAAAACCCATAAAATGCTGATGTTTTACATCACAACTCAAACCACAGAAAGACAGGAACAAGTAATAAATTCCTGTTTCTGGGACCTATCTGACATTTGGGAGAAGAAACAGGTAATACTGGAGAACAGCCCCCTGCTCTCTATGATAAATTCAAAACCAGCAATTATTAAACAAAACTACAAATATTTGGCTTTTCTGCTGCATTTGACATCTCAATCTTTACTGTAGCTCTCATCCAGGCACAGAGCTATGCTGATATATGCTTTCCCCAGATGTACTGGAGCAGCTGTGATGACAAAAATTAATCACACTTAGACAAGCACCCAAGAAAATATTTGGAATAATTTGTGGCAGGGAAGTCCAGGAAGCCTCTCCCATAGCTGCAGGCTGCTCCATATATTTTCTTTTGGAATTATTACAGCCATTCCTCTGACAATGTACTCAAATATCTCTGGAAAGACAGCACCTTGGAGCAGATTTCTGCATCTGCCAGTTGTGACCTTGGATTATTCATGATGCATTTGAGCAAAATAAGAGAGCATATTCCTTTCCAGTTCTGAGACAGGACAATAATGTTTTGTCAACAAGAAATACATGAATTAATTCCTCCTTTAATTAAAATTAATAAATTAATTCTGTCCCTTCAGTTAACAAGCAAGAATGTTTGCCACCCTTAGTCCACTAGAAAACAGCAGCATGGTCTCTAGCATTGCATTTTGGTGGCACTGCACTATTTTGCAATTATTACCTAAAGAGTCACCACGCATTTGGCCAATCTGCAACTTCCTGTCCAAAAACCATGCCACTGTCCCCTTTAAGATAGGTAAAAACAATCTTTTTGCTATCACAAATATATCCAGTAGTGAGCAGACATTTACTGGATGGCTAAACTGCTACACTGCTGAATATGAACCCAAAATTTCAAGAATCATCTTCCTTTTTTTAAAGTTTAAACACCCTGGATATAGTTAACTTTCCAAAAAAAAAAAAAAAAAAGGTCTTTTTTGCACTCCTCTAATTTTAGAATGCTGGGTTTTTTGGACTACATACTGTGAGATAGTTACAGCCAAAGGTATTTAAAACCTCACGATTTTCTTTCTGGGGAATTAGCATAGGAAGGGCTGGTAAGTAAAGTTCTAACTGTAGCATTTCTCTTTATGGGGAGAACTGTCATCCTGGTGCCAATTATTACCTATGAAGCTCTTGGTCTTGGAGGAATCCAAAATCCTTGGTATTACTCCTGGTTTCCTATAAATGGGCCATGTCTTACCTATGCAGTGTTATCTTTGGCTTCTAAAAGCACATTTTGCTTTAGCAGCACAAGTGCCATCCCATCCCTCGGTAACAGGCAGATTAAACCCACTTAGGCAGATAGAGTAACTGAGGCCAATGCTAGCAAAAGAATGGCACATCCTCATCTTTCTCCTTGTTTACTGCTGAGTATGGCAATGGTGGATGTTAGGAAAATTATAAAATCCAAAACAATCACCCTATAATTTCCTCAAAGTGAGGGAAAACAACCCTGCTTGAGTGCAGTGGCAAAGTAAGAGACAGGAATATGAAAAGATGACCTCAGAAAATGGGAGACTCCAAACATTGGCTCCTCTTGGTTGTCACCCACCTGACTTGGAGAAAGAAATGCCAGCTTGCTTGCAGTGGCAGCAATACCACCATATAAAACAATGTGTTGTTACACATAATTACAGTAATGTAGTATTACACAGTTGAATAGGGTTCTCATGGGATCTGAACTTTCTCATCTAAGACAGTAAAGCCCTTGTTTGATTACAAAATATTCCCCTTTTGTTTCAAAATACATGTTTGAAATAGGCCAAAGTGCATTAATAACTGATGAACACAAGAATTTGTAACATAAAAACCATAATGACAGACTGGAAGAGGAGGGATCAAAAGTATAAAGACCATGGTGCACTTTGTAATCTCTCCCTGAAGTGGCAGCTGAGGAACACAGAGAATTAGTAGACTGGCACATCTCTGAACTACATTGTCTTAACTGAATGCAAATGAATGAAATTCAGAAGAAATTACTATTTAAAACAGTGTGTATCACTGAATAAGCATCTTATTTTTTTATATTACAAAACTCACTGAGTGAATAATTAAAAAACCTATATTGCTGGAATTTCCAAGACCCCTCAGCACTGAGCACCGACTCATATAAGATTGCTAGTCACAATTCAATAGACCTGAGGTAGGATGATAGTTAAAACAAAAGAACTGGAATTGAATCACAGGTCAAGATACTAAGTTACCATTCTTGAAGCTGGATATGCATATTTAGATCTATTTTATGGCACTGCCTGTAGTTTCAGAGAAACAAATGTGAAAACACAAAAGGAGTGCTTGAAGGGGGTCTCAATTATTTTTTTTGTTGCTCTTTACAAAGTCATAGAAGTCTCTTCATAGAGCAGTTTCTATTCTAACATTCTATTAGAATATTCTAATATTCTTTTAAGCTATATGAGAATGGCTAATATTAATTATTCTAATAGTTTTAAATTCTGTTAACATAATTTTTGAGAATCTCATAGAAATTCATAAACTAATTAAAAACCTTTGCTTTCAAAAGAACAGTTTTTTTATTGAACTAATAGCCTCAGCATCTACTTTTCCTTTAGAAGGTGACACATTCTGAGCAATGGAACCAAAAAGTGTATTGGATGTGGCTTTGGGGAGGGAAAATCTTCACTGATTGAAGTTTTAAAATGTATTTTAGTATTTGTGCACAGCTCTCATTCACAGCTGAAAAATCTATATCCCAGTGGTGTGCCCCAAATGAGGTAGAATCTCTTCAAATGTGATTTCATATGGTGACAGGCACCAACATTAATGTTCCTTATCCATTCCAAAATAGAAGATGCTACACACAGCCTGGTATTTGTACAACCTCTAACACCACCTGTGTATGCTCCACTCTCCCCCACCCCAAGGAACTTCCAAAGCTTTTAGAAATATTTTCTGGACTCCTAAAAAGACTTCCAGTGAAGTCAAGAACTTTATTCGAGATGCTTTCAAGACTTTGCAAAATAAACTTGCTATTGCTAATCATCTTCTAAAGACTTTTTAGATCTGGAGAGGTTCATCAACTATAACTAAAAGAACTCAAAGCTGTACATAATATGAAAAGTAGTATTAAAAACAGCATTCCAAGATAGTCTACTTCTTGAAGGATTTCTTCAGCTCTCCATTCTGCATCACCATCACCATACTTACTCCACCTGCTGTCTTCCCCAGAAATGGAGGCTTTAGATGTGGCTTGAGAAGGAAAGAACTAACAGAAAGTATTTCTTGAGGTACAAACAAAATACTGTAAAAGAAAAGCTGAGTTAAAATCCCCCACCAAACTCCTTCAAACTGTTTATATAATAGTTTCAGCAAGTTTGTTGATAATGTAACTTGGTAGCAACATCAATGATTTTGGGAAGATGGTATAAAGATGAAATGGCATTACTGAATGTGATTTACAAAAACTGTATTTGTTTTTTCATGCAAAATGTAAGTAAAACTTTAAAGATGCTTTATTAAAAAAGTTATGTAAGCAAAAAATTAGGTCAGTTGTTACAAAACTTACTGATCTCTGTAGATCTACTGGGTACTGGAGGAGGCTGTGTACCATTGCGAGTAGGTGTTGATGACTGAGGGGATATGGGAGAAAAGGGAACCATATCAAAGATGTCAGTGGAGGGTGATTTAGGTGTCACACTGCCTGCCTACAATAAGGACAATAAATATTAGGGCAATATTTCACATGAAAGAGATCACAATTCTTGAGCATGCAGATAAAAGCCACATAAAAAAAAAAAAAGTTTAAAATAACCATCAGCATGCAAAAACCAGCTCCTGACACCAAGCAATTGGCATTTGCAGTACAGAGTCTGACACATGCTCAAAACTCCGATACATAAGCAGCACTGTAATTTTTCCTTTTTCAGATAATCTGGTGCAGCCAGAACAGTATCACAGTTACGCCTGACAAAGCTGGTGACAAGAAGTTCTCTCTTGCAGACATACAAGCACAGATACATCCACGAGACCCAGTTAAAGGAATATGGCAACAACAACGTGCTCTGCTCTGGAAACCACAGAACAAAGTTAAAAGATACAATCCCAATATGATCTCTTATTTGACAGCCTAAAGAAAGTATGATCAAAGCTTAAAATATATTTTTTTTCCATAAGTAATAACCCAGAGATGCAATACACTGAATATTAATAGAAAAAATAAAATTGTCATCCTTGAAGGTGAAACTGAAGAGATTTCACTAGAAAGTCCCAGGAATTTGGAAGGTTCAGATAAATCCTGGGCAAGCAAAGCAACCCCAAACCCAACCATTACTACAGTTCTACAGTCATATTTGGTTTTGAATGATTAATTTTCCCTGCCACCAGTCCACCACTCTGGGACACAAGTGAGGCACAGTCAAGTCAGAACATACTGGACACTAAAGATGATGAAATAAATTAAAACTGAGATTGACAAGCTGAAAGCAAAACTAGTTTGCATGTTCATGTTATTCCTCAGACATAGAGAAAACGCTATATTCTGTGTATTAGAAAGAGTATACAGCCAGGCACAGGGAGAGCCTGCTACTTTTAAACAAGGTTCAATTTGCCCAAACTATTCACATGAAAGCTTTTAAGCACAAGTTCGATGAGTCACATGGATCCTTTTATTCAGAATACACAAGTATGACAACCTGGCAAGCAGGTAGCCTTCAGCACTACTTGTCCATGAGCTAAATCTTATTTTGAAATGACACTTCCCTTAGTGCCTCTGTTGCAGTACTGAGACTGCTCTGTGACAGCTTGTGGCACAGATTTTTAAGACAAGTCTATGGATATCCCTGAACTACCTCTAATTCTCTCTGGAGGTTCAGCAGTGGCTGCTGAGAAGGAAAGGATATTGATCCACAGCCTTCCACTGAATGCAGTTCTGAACCAGGAAAAAACACTAGACTCAGCTCCTGCATTTCCTATTTCTTGGAGGTTCTGTGATTCCTAAGAGTTTGAATTCACATTTTAAATTTGGATTAAGGAAGATCTCTAACTGTTCAATATCAGAAACCCCTGGAATATTCATACCCAGATATACAGAAACATAGGAAGCAAAAAAAAATAAAAATAAAAAAATCTACATTTAACATGCTGCTTCTGGGGTTTTTTTGGCCTATTAAAAAACAAACAAACAAACAACCCAAAACCTCAATCACTGTTATTTCCTGGCAAGACCACAATTAAATTAACTTCATTTAAAGATTTTAAGACCTACAGAAATCTTACTGTCCTCAGCATGGGTTAGCATTGGAATTTCAAAGAATATCTGTTGTGAAAAGATTTCAGTGAATAGTGTTTAGACACAATAGGCTCTTCTTAGTGTCCGTGGACTTTGCATTAACCCCCTGGCACCTTTGGGCAGAGAACCAGAATAATTTGAGCCTGGGAGATCACTGGATGTCACCTGCTCCCACTGGAAGCAGGGCAAAAGGTGTCTTCAACCCAAAGTGAACATACAAGGAAACACACATCCCTTTCTTCATACAGACAAACCTCTCTGATTGTGGACAGGTTTTTGTCTGCATCAAGGAGGTGGGACCAGGTTTAGTGCAAAAGGACATGCCATACATTTCGGTCAACACTGATGGATAATCCTAGAATGCCTCACAGATTCCTATTGCTTGCTAAGTTTTTGTGGCTGTCCAGAAGGCAGATAAATATCCAGCATTTACATTTAGTTTTGAATGTGTCTATTAGGCAAAAAAGTGAACCCAAGCTTTCCACTCATTTCCTGACTATATGACATTTTGTTGAAGTTACTTACTGGCCTACTTGTTGGAATTACTTCAACTTTTGTTGAAGTTAATTGATAATACTGAATTAGTTTAAGTAAAACTATAAGTAAATTAAGAAATGTGTATTTTAAATGCCTATGAGCACAAGAAGCATTTTTACTTAGGGGACACATGCAGAAAGCCAGGACATTTGCCAAATACAGCCAATTATTACTTGCAAATGGAAGAAAAGTTGAGAGGATAAGCACATTAATATGAAAAAGCAGGCAATATGCCCATTTCATATTTAAGAATAATGTTCAACCTTCATTTTGCACAGTTTTTATTACTAGAAGTTATTTAATAGCAAATTGCTTTTCTATTCATTCCCGGGAGAGGAAGCCCTCAAAGTGGGACCTTTAAGACTGTTTGTTTTGAAGAACAGTTCTTAAGATAATACTCTTTAACAGGAGTGTCAGATAACACAGAGATCATTAATTAATGCATTAATAGAAACAAGTTGGGAAAAAAAGAATTGATGTTTTGAGGTAGGAGAGAAAAAGTTATCTAGAAATAAATCTTCACAAATTTCATATTCTAGGAGTATCCCTAGAGAATCTGAGATGCATCTGCTCTGTCATTTAGCCACTGTACAAAATGCACATTTTTAATACAAGTTAATGACCAACAGAGAACAAATGAAAGCCAAAAAAACTGAAAAAGCTTTTGCACAGCATGATTACACGAGGTCTTGGGCAGCTGTATTCACTGGCTGGCTTTGGAAGACCACTTTTTGAAGGTGGTGGTATTAACATTCCAGGTGGTAGTCTAGAGTCAGGAGAACTCCTAGGAGTAAGCGTAATGGAAGAGATATCTAAACAAGGAGGTGAATCCTCATTGTTACACCAGAAAAAAGTAGAGGGTCTTTGAAACATATGTTCATCATTATCACACTTTATGTGCAGCAGCTGAAAAGGAATCACAGAAAGAGAAAACATTCTGAGGAACAGAACGTGGTAAGTCAGGAAAAGAAGAAAAAAAGAACACATTTCATAATCTTGTTGTTCAGTGCTATAGTTACAAGATACAGAACCTGAAAATGTTTTAAAACAAGATCTAAACATAAACCACAGTAAGAGGTAACCCAGTATTAAGTGGAACAAAGATGACTTGCTCCTTGATCATTACCCTAAATAAAATGGAATCAGGCATTTTTCCATTCATGTGTATGTGTAAGAAGCACTAACATTTGTCTAAATAAACCATCATATCAGCACTCTCATATCTGCACATGCAAATTGCCAAGGAGGCACATATCTGGGGAGAGGAGTTACTGTGGTGGTTAATGCACAGGTCAGAATTTTGTGTCTCCAAAGCAGGAAACACCTACCATTTATATCCCACCAATGTTTAAAGAACATCTCATCATTTAACTGAAATCTTACAGTAGAAGTTCACAGTGTACCAAGTTTAATATTTACATTAATACTAAAAACTTTGTTTCATTGTCCTATCTACAGAATTTGAGAATCTAAACATTTATGGACATTAACACCTTTCTGCCATCTTTTCTGTGTGGATGAATAACTATTTCAACTTAGTATTTCCAGCAGGTATCTCAAAAGCTGAGACTTGTTGTGGCAAAGCAGAGGACTCCTCATGTCCCTACAAGAGCAGTACAGGATACAGGACAGAATAAATCTTTGCTGCTGCAGAAATAAAAATGCTGAGGATTGTAAGGTTCTTTGGATCTCTTAAATCCACAGAACAGCTTCAAACAGAGGCAAATGAGTAATATCCACACCATAACACAGCTGGTAAGAGCATTCACCTAAATGACACAGTGGTGACTTCAAGGTGACTGAATGAGCTGCCTTACATGACTGAGGAGTCTTTCATGGGATATTCCACTTCATATTGAGAGCAAAGCCAAGGGCTTTGCCTACTTGATTAAAATCAAAAGCCCATGGGGATTTTTTTAGCCCAAATAAGAAATATCTGCAAAGGTTTCAAAAGAAATGGATCTTGCCTAGGTGAAATTAGAAAATAGAAAAAAAAGAGCCTTGAGGACTGACCCTGGAAAGAAAAGCAAAACTAAAATTTCTTTAAAGAATTGAGTTAAAAAAGATGCCCAGATGATCTTTGTGCTGAAGCAAAGTTATAATTTCTAGCTCAAAATCTGAAGAAAGCAGCTTTGGACGGTTAAAACAAGGCTTTAGAGGACAGATCTTAACAGAAGGAATTGCACAGTTGTGCAGACAGTTCTCCTTGGCTACAGCCCCAAGTTGCATGCTGAGAATGCAGGAATTGCATCTGTAGATGCATCTGTAGATGCTGTAGATATCTTGTCTAAAAAAGCCTCTGAGTGGCCCAGGCTGAGGCACTGGCACTGCAGCAAAAATTTTGAAGTCTGCTTCATCTGTCCTCATAGTGTTACACGATGGATATGTAATGATTATTTCATTAAAAGTTTGCCATAACTCAGTAGAGCAGCATTTAATCAATTATTTTAATAATTTTTTTTCAGTATTATGTAGAAAACAAAACATTTAAAGTCCTTTTAAACTGAACCTTATCTTCTTTCTTCACTTTCTTTACAGATAAACCAGGCTAAGGGTACAGGTGTCCCAATTTACTAAGAATGCCATACTTGTGATAACACTCACAAACACCACAAGATTCCCTACTCAAATGTTGCAATTCAGTGTACAGGAACCTCACGTTTTTAACCCAATCACAAAGAATTCATCTGTTGCCATGCTGGAATTATGGAGGGTTTGGAATGGTAATCAATAAAAAAGAAAAGATAAACCTACAAGACATATAATTTTGATTATTATTTCAAGAGTATCACCAGAATACAGGCAGAAGACTTGAAATGGTACTGGGTATTACTACCATGTAATCCTTGTTGCTATACACATCTATGATAAAAACAGATTTCATAATGGTAAATACTAGAAGACAGTAAATACAAACAGTTAAGTTAATAAAGAAAATACCTCCCTGAAACACAAAACAGCAAAGGAAGAGCAGTTTCCATAAGAAAGCATGTATGTCACACAAAAAATCACGCAGAAACAAGCAAAAAACACATAGGATGCAAAGCAGCAAAGCTATGAGTATGATGAACATACATATTAAATGTAGGGAATGTAAAATTTGAATACAAAACCACAACATACACCCTTGGTGCCATCTGAGCCCTGACCATGGAGCAGTCACGTTGTCTGATCAGTGACACCCTTGGGGCATCTCACACCATATGGGTTATCAAGCTTCCTATGACAGTTTTGGGAATGCACCTGGTCAGTAAATGCATTTTCACCAGGAAATCTTCATTTGCAGAGTGGTACAGAACCCAGCACTGGCTACTGGGACCTGTGCTGTGAGCGCTGCTCTGCATCCTGCATCCCATGGCCCAGAAACACCTGTGAGGCTCACACTGGCCTCCTGCTCACAGCCCTAGGGATTCAAGCAGCCCAGAGTCAGCACAGGGACAGCAGGGAACTGTATTCAGCAATAGAAAATAATAATTGGAAGGTCACAAAGAAAAGAATGGCATAGAAAGCTTTTAAAATGTAGGAAACATCATAAAGTGAGGGGGGAAAGAGACCCTTATTCCAAAGACTACAACCTGGAAGGGGTGTAACTTCTGAAACCTAATACTCTTACATCAAATTATAAAGGAAGCAAACAGTAATATATATTAAACTGTCATTTTATATGGCAGTTGTGTTTTGTCTGAGGTTCTCACTGTGTAAGTAACACTAATTGTAATAGCCATGCTGATACAATACATTCCAATTTGGGCCACATTTCATTAACACAAGAAAACAACATGAAACAATTCTAAAGAAATTAAAATACTAGTTCAGTTGAGTTGATCTCTTTTATAATTAGATGCCTGTCAAAGGATTGATTCATTCTACTGAGCATGATGCTGAAGATGCACTGTGGGGCTGCATCACACTAGAAAACATAGCATGATTGAGATTTTGTTAATCAGGAAATCTTTTCAAAGTTGTTTTTACTACATGTCTTAAGACATTGATGGTAATCTCTGTGACATAGTCCCATAGGAATCACCTAAGTGTGAATTAGAATGAATTAGAAAATGTTTTTTTCCTTCCTTGGAACATCCAGTTGGGAATATACGGAATGGCCACAGTGGGAAACTGCAGTGATGTTACAGGGAACTGTGAGTGACCCTGAGTTGAAAACTATGCATTCAGTTGGGGAACGGCTGATTACAAGGTATGCCCCTGAGATTTGGGACTACAAGTATACTTACTAATCCATAAAATACTGTAAAAGCATTGGCAGATCATTAAGTAACTGCTACATCTTCAATTCATTTATTTTTTCAGTGACATGAAATATGACTGAGGCAATTTCAAACTCATTTTCTTTAACATTACAAATGTAACAGAATGTTAAACCCTCATGAAGAAGTGCTCATGAACTGAACACAGACTATTATAAATCTGAAAGAGCTGAAGATAGGCAAAGAAAAAACATGTACATTTTCCCACTTGGCAGTCTTCATGGAAACAAGAATCAAGTGATATGCATAAACACATTCCAAAACACTTCTGAAATATGTATACAGTTCCAGAGTCTATCTTGGGGTTTTCCCATGAATGTGTTAAAGCTTTTTAATGAGGGTAAGAGGTGCAGGTGGCCTGTGCTTCTCAATCACAACCAAAAAAACATGTAAAAAGGTCTAATCAATCAGTATCTTTAATGTTCTGTTTAAAAGTGGAAGGGGTTTGCAACAGTGCCGTGATAAGAGTATGTATGACATATTGCATACTTCTGCTTTGATGATACTTATGGTGAATAGAAGAACACCGTTCCTGTTGGGGTTGTTTCTCCTATTACCTTTGCCAGCTGCCTTTCAATTCTGCTCCTCTAATACTTCAGTGTTCTCTCTTTTAAGCTCTTTTCCTGATACCCCTCTTTTCTTCTATCTAACTTCAGTCATGTGGTCGTCACAGCTTCCCTCTCTGCTGTAAACAAGCTCATAGAAAACTTCAAAGGCATGCCTGGTTAACTTCAGCCAAGACCAAGACAGATTAAAAAATCTGTCTTGTCTCATCAGAGGTTCTTTAGTGGCCTAAAATGACTTACTGTTCACTGACTATAACAACCGGGGGTGCCCACTGTACCTGACTGCTGACCCCCACCAGGGCCATGTGCTAAGTTAACCCTGACTGCATGAGGCAGCACTAGCAATGTAAACAGCAAAAAATGAGACAAGATGTGCAACTGTGCTCCCAGGGCTGCACTGCTCACCAAAGTTGTTTGTTACGTAACAGCAGCAGCGTCCAAAGTCTTCGTGTGATACAAACTTGAGCAGTGTCACCATAAGCAAACAACAAAATGAAAATCCGATTGTCCTCACATAATCAAGACCAAATGCAAAAAGACCAGTGACTAAAGCATTGCCAAGGCACTAAAACAGATGAAAAGTAAACAGCAGAGATACACAAGTAATGGAAACTTTAGCTGTACATGCAAGGGAGTGAGAGACAAAGGAAACCTCCCATGCCAACATTTCCCATGGCACATGAAAGCACAGCTATAAAGGCAAACTACTCTAAGGAAACTCTTGGTTTGGGATAGCAAGTCCTTGACAGACCCATTCAGGAGATGAGAAAAAGTGACAGTTTCTGTTGCATAACACTTCTGCACTGGCAAACACTGACATATTAGGGACTAGCTTCTTAAAGTTCTAGGAAGACTGGCATACTTAAAACCATCAACGCAAATGAAAAAGAAAAAAGAAAAGGCCACTAAGAGTTTATTATTTACTGAATGTGCTGGGCAAATTTAAATCTAATATAGTTACAATATCCTGAGAGAAAAAGCGTGAGAATTGAAAATTCGATGTTCAACTTTCAAAACATACTTTATGCAAAAGTACTTCATTATACAATCCAGTTTTCCCTTTTTCATTTCCAAGTATGATCTCATTGCCTTTTTGGCTTCTGTTATAGGTTCATAAAGAAATTTTATTTTTCCCATACAGTCTAAAAAATGACAGAAAAAGCACCCAAATTAGATTGATGTTGATTTGACCATATGGCTAGTTTCAGAACAACCAGAGAAAAAGTTTCACAGTGATACTAATAACTAAGTAAAATGAGAATTTTGATGGCAGTTGTATCCCTCAAAAGCAGAACTTTATTACTGTCAATGCTTTGCACCCATTTACACACTGCAAAAATGTAAAGGGTACATAATTTTATTATTTACACATGTAGGTTGCACCATTTCAGTCTGTCAGTATTTTAAAATATGTCCTCAAATAAACCCTTCCTTGGCCCACAAAAAATCTGCAATACAAGCATGAATGATCAGAAAAGCCGGTTTAGATTAGATTTGCCTTACTATTTCCTAAACAAGCCTTTAACTTGCACAATTTATGAACTGCAGAGAGAAAAGTCACCCTTAAATGTTTAAATTATTATTCCTTTCAATTTTCATATGTGAGTGGGTTGGTGCTTATTTATTTATTTATTTTTAATATAGCAACTGGGGATTCACAATAACTACCCTAATATTTCAATTCATTGTATCGCCTATGAAAGAATTTAATTAAAACAATAAGCAACAGATGTTTCAGCTGAAATTCTCCCTTACGTGAAACTGTCAACTCATCCAAAATATTTTTAATTCTTTGCTTAAAATGAAGCTTCAGCTTACAGTTCACTGCTTGCATTTTCTTCTCTTTGTTAGACCACGGATGGATTTTTGGACAAGTCCCCATGTGTAATCCTTTTTACACATTTTGATGTCAAAGATCAGCAAATTAAGATGTTTTAGCATTATGCTTTGCGAACAAAGTGTTCAATCATATTGGCCAAGAATTTGATACATAAACACATGACCAACTCCTCTAGAGAAGTAAATCCGTCAGTAACGCCACACATTGCAGTCCAGCCTGGTACATCTAATTTGTCCTTGAGCATTTCATATATATAAAATACCATCTTTGATAAACTACAGACAAAATATTTTAAAAACATTTTGGAAGTAAAAGAGGATCTGAATTTTAAGTCTTGACAGTATTACAATTTGATCCTGAGTATGAATTCCAGCAAATGGCTTTATCTATGTCTTCATATTTAATTAGCAAGCCTATTTTCAACACCAGAAAGTTAGAAAAGTTTATTTTAAATGACAGTCTGGATGTCTCTACCTAGAACTGAAACAGGTTGAGACTAGAGTTTTTTTAAAAAATGTGCAATGAGCCAAATGTTTAAAACCATATGCATATTGAGTTATCCATTCACAGTTAAAAGATACTCTCACATTCTATTTTCTTTTGACACTGAAGTGGAAGCAGGAGATGCAGAAATGATCTGGGAATCAGAAGATTGAGCTGTCAGAAAAAATAAAAAACAGAATTGGCTTGCCTTTTTCTTAAAAAAAAACCCCCCAAACTAAAACAACCAATGTGCAAAGGAAAACCTGCTGTACTTCAAATTTCTGAAGGTATTTCCCCCCTTCTTCATTACATTAAAAATTAATGGGAAGACTAAAGTGTCTAGAATTATTAAAAACACAAAAATCAATCCACTTCAGAAGGAAGAAGCAGGATCAAAGAAATGATAGACTGGCACTGCATAGAAATGACACCACAGCTTCCCAGTCACCGACAAGTGGGAAAGGCATTCTGTCCCAGATCAGGGACCATGACAGTGGCATCACTTGCTGTCTGTCACAGCACTGTTCGACACTACAGGTGCAATAAATTCTAAAACTCCTCAAGTCTTCTCTCATGGGGAAGGAAAACACACACCCATTGTCAACTTGAAAGTGCACCTCCTTAGACCTCACGGCTTGCTGTCTCCCTTCCACAAGGATGGAGACTGAGGGAGGACAGGATGCAGCACACAAAATGATTTCCATGTTTATATTGTCATGTTCTGTGAACTGCCACCACAGGCCCTTGCAACAGTTCCTGTTTTTTAGGTATACACTTGTTAAATCAAGTTGCCAGTGCTGACTGCTGAAGTGCTAAATCAACTGCTGATTGCCAAGTGTTTCTGTGACCATGCATTAATCACGACAGGAAGAGAACAGTCAACAACCTGTAAGACGGGAAAGCCACTTCAGAACATCTGGGAAATGTTGAGAAAGCACAAACAGCATGCAAACAACCAAGTACAAAAAGGAAAGCAAAGGATAGGGAAATCCAAGGTACTGTTTAAGTAGAAACAGAAGAAAACTTTATGGTGGTTATCTGTAGTTGGCTCTTGAAACTAAGCATTTCTTTACAAACTGCTGTGATGCCAGTTTTGGCAAAGAGCACACGATACTTTATCATATCAGGTATCAAGTTTCAGGGCTTAAACTTTCCATTGATCACTGACCAACCCCTTCCCTGGACCTCAGGAAACAGAACAGCATCAAACTGGAAGGACCAGGAGCTCTGGCTGTAACAAATGAGCTAAATATAATAAATTATGCCTAAGAAAAGCTTCAGAAAGCTCCTGAGTGGCACAGATATCTCTGTATAATTCAGTAGTGTGGATATGAGAGCTGTAAGAAAGCTCAAAACTTACAGTTCAATAAATCTGTTTTAAATCACAACAATGACTATGTTATGTTCCTAGAATGTCACACGAAGACTATCTACAGGGAAGGATGTTTTCTCCTGTGCAACCCAAAGTGCTTAGAAAGGAACTCAGATGAGGTATCATTCCCCATGTTGGATATTCTGCTTCATTTAAGCTATTTTATTTCAGAAAATACTACCTGCAGAGTTAAAAAGTGTACTCTGGTAAAATGACCACAATATAGATCTGCTACTTTTCTCTCTGATTTTGAAGACATAGAGTAGCAGCATAGAAATTGTTCAACCACATGGTACTTAAATGCTTTAAGATTAAATTCACTAAAAAAAATCCCCAACTAATTATTTATCTTAAAACTAAAGGGATCTTTTTCAGTACAGAAATTATGTGGAAAGAGAGGAAAATATTTTTGCACCCCTTCTGCCTTTTTTTTTTTTTCAATTAGGATTTGAGGTTTCACAGAATCATGGTTGATACTGTAGTTGATTTGAATGAAAAGTGTATCAAATTAATTGAGTACTAGAGCAGGCAATCACTTGTCTTATGAATTGTTCGCAATTTTCTTCTTTCATACATATTTGCTGCTCACATAGTAAAAGAGAGGCATCATCACATCACAGCCACTGCAGTTCCAGGCCCTTTGACTTATGATTCTCAGTGGACTTCAGCTGGCTTAAAAGTATTTACACCTCCTTTTCCCTGCACTGAATCCTCAGTTAGTTGAGGCTTCTGAGGACCCCGTTCAGGGAACTTTTGAGTATCCCCAAGAGTACAGAGAGCTCTAATCCCTGGGCATCATCTTTCAATATTCATCCATTTATAAAAGCCTATCTCAGGTCATAACCAGTGCAGATGTTAAACAGGCTTTATGGTGGCTCTTACTGCAATTCTAATCATGGGGAGACTCAGATATTTGTGACAGGAAATGCTTGTTCTTTTCATTTCAAAGATTAAGGAGTAAATAAAACAAAAAAATTAATATATAAACTAATAGCAGGTAGTGATTTATTGTAATGCATGCATTAATATCAATAATTATCAATATTTTATAATTTTGTTGTAGTAAAAGTGCTGTTTAAGTAATATGCATATTCATTGAAGCAATAGTAACACCAATAAAACAACATCTATGGAGAGAGTTTACAAATGGATAGCAAATTTACAAATTTGGATCTTGACTCTTTAATAAGAAATGAGACACTATTGTTAAAATATACAATAAATCACAAATTACAGGATTTTTGGGGGCATTGTTAATAATTTTCTTTATTGTTTTTTCTAGATAAAATTACCAAGTTCTTAATTAATTTAAATGAAAGAGAAATGCATCTATTGCAATGGACTTCAGAGCCTATTTAATTGAATTCAAATATCCATTTAGTTATCATATTCATAAATAAAGCCAACTACCATTCCAATTGTGGAAAGTAAAATATTAAAGAATTGACTACACTGATATTAAAACTGACATTAAAATGGATTACCTATCACTGGATGCTTCATAAGTGAGAAGGCATCCATAATTTAAAATTTTCACTGTGGTAGTTACATAGTATTTATAATTTATGGTGCTCTCTCCTCTAAATAGATTTCAGTAAAATGAAATGGAAGTTCCTCATGGGAACAACCACCTAATCAACATCAAGGAGTGCACAGACACTACTGAAAAACTGCCATCAGCATTATGGACATATTTTTTTTTTTACATTGCCCAGATTTCTAAACATTCATTTAAAGTGAAATGGTGTACATTGAGGGCAGTCCAAAATGCACAGCTTAAAAGCAGTTCATCTTTTCCTAAGATTTTACTACACATGCATTAAGAAATTCTATTTGCTTTCACAGTTGCCTAAGACTGTACAGATGGAACACACTTGTTAGAGGAGGGGAGTCAATAGGATCAGTCTGCAGTGCAACCTGCATTTTTAGAGGTCCTGCCTAGATATAAGCAACTGTCAGTCATTCAAAAATACTTCTGTGCCAGATCCTTTCAGTGCACAACAGTTTTTCCTCCTTAGCTGGCATGTTTACGTGTCTACTCCAAAGAGTATTTACTGTCCTTAGGCAGCAACAAATAGGTATGACAAGGGGATTAAAAACCACAATATGAGGGGCTGCAATTTGCACTTATGTTGGCTTGTCACAATCTTGCTGTTAGTGCAATATTGCATTTCAGCAGGCATGTTACATGATCACCGTGTGTTAAAGGAATCGCTGGAAACAGCAGGGATGATAATAACAATCATAAAGGGATTATAAATTTAGAGAAACTTCAAATATAAGAGTTATGTTGTGTACTTACTGGAGATGCATGTGCTTGTGTTATTCTTAACTGGTTTTCCAAATCTTGAACTTTATTTTTCAGTTCTGCATTTTCTGTTTCTAATTCTTGAATCTACAAAGCAAGTGGTTATTGCAACAGCTGTTGGGACAGTCACTCACTTCAACAGCAGCATCCACTGAACACAAGTTTTATCTGAGATCTGGTGATTTAGAAGCAAGGTTTAACTAGTTATCTAGCTACAAAAAAAAATAATTACATTTCAGCATCCTCCAGATTTCAACCTTGCTTTTCTCTTTATTGTCTTTGCAAGATAGCAGATCACAAAATACTCTTTAGCAGTTATCAGATACTTTAAATTTTCTTTTCTTGGTATCTGCTGCAATTCTTAGCAATCTGAGAGTAACACTGGAAATTATGCTTTCATAAGAAGCAGGTAACAGCAATACAGCAGTATGTTCTTTTATCTCTTTAAAATAACATAGTTGAGAACTTACTCTTTTCTGTAAACCTGCAATTTGTTTCCTTGTTTCAACATCTTTTCCTCCAGATTCCAGAAACTTCCTATAAGCTAAGTCAAATGCTTGACCAATTGTTAGTGTTATTTCTTCCGCCTTCACATAAAACATAAGATTGAAATTAGTATATTGAGACTATTTTACACAGTTACTTTCATTTCAGGTGGTTACGAATACATTACACTAATTATCACATCCAAAAGGTTTGTTCCAAACATCATGAAGTCAACACTAGAAAGCAGCATGGAAAACACCCTTCAGCAAAAATACCTTGACAACATGCTATGCAAACAACAAAAATACTTTGGATAAAGACTGGACAATATAAATTATGCATTCCAGAAATACAGATAACATGCTGCAGGATATCTTTTTCTGATGATTTCTGAAGCAAATACATCCTGTTCAATCATTAACTGAATTCCTTAATTTTAATGGAACAATGTTTTCATATTAACAAATGTTTTGATCCCTATTGACTTTAAATCAGGATTGAACACTTAATTTTACAAGCACTATAAATCTCACTCTGCACACTGTAAGCGCATTCATCTGCACAACTATTTCCAGCTACAAAAATCCAACCAAACAGAATTTGCTTTGTATGTTCAAAATGTAGTAATTTACTAGTCCTGATTCACATCATATGTTAGCACATGTTTATACACTCAGTGCAGAATATCTGCTTCAAAAATAATGGGGTAAAAAAGGCTTACAAGAAGCTGATGGGGCACTCCAAGGTTTCAGAAAAAATTGCTGACTTATAGCAGGATCAATAAAGGTGAACATATAGATAGACAATTTGCATTAGAACTTTAGTAGAGAAAGTAAACACAGTAATACATTTTAAATTTTTTAAACAATTCCACTGAGGAACAACAACAACAAAAAATCAGAAAAAAACCACATTAATCTGGCTAATTGAAAAGAAAACCTGAAATTGGTTGTTTCCTGTGAAAGCCGAGCATTCTGCTCCAAGAGAAGAATATTTTCCCTTTGCTACCTGTAAGAACATGATGGGCTGGATGCACAGAAATGGTTCAGAAAGGTGATGCTGCCAGCCTTTTATCCAGCAGTTCAAGAGTGGAGTCATTCATTTGCTGAAGATCTGAGTTCTACAGGGACAGGGAATTAACCTCTCTGTTTTTACTGTGAACAGCCCCCTCCCCCATATGGCCACATAAAACCCAAGAAGAAATTATTTTAACCAAATTAGACTGAATTAGACCAAAAAGTTGAACCAGGACTGTTTCAGAGAATAACTGTTTGTGTTAGTAATATGAAAGTGTAATGGACATTGGGAGCACAGAGTTGTAACTTCTTGTAAGGATAAAGGTGGGATGAAATGAAAATGCAGACTGAGCTGGGATCCTTTGAAACCTGAGATTCTAATGAACAAAGAGTGAAACAGAGGGAAAAAAGTACAGTTAAGTGAAATACCACATAAGAGAGGAAAAAAGCAATGCATTAGTCAGAATGAAAAATGTTCAGAGACTTTAAGGGCAATTTAAAATCACTTGAATGTGTGAAAGAGAGGGAAAGGAGAGAAATTTGAAGAAAAGTGAACAACAAAATCAGGAACAATGAAGTAACACATAACACTACATAATTGCATATAAAGAGAAATGAATATATAGATTTTTCTAAAACATTGTTTTCTTGGTATATCTCAGGTACTTCAGAAAAAATAAGCAAACAAAAAAAGACAAAACCAAAAAATGAAACTTGTGATTATTAAAATACCCATTTTCAATGGTCTTTCTGTTGGTTTTAGTTAATTCCTTTCTCTGAGGGTGACCCTGCTTCATCTAGACACTATTTTCCTCATTTCCTGTCCTACAGTTTTATTCTTTTGCTCTTGCACAGTTTTGAACAGCTGCCCTGCTCTCTCTCAGGCACAAGAGAATGTCAGTAGTTGGTGCAATGACTTTTCCTGTAGTTTGTTGCAGTATCAACAGCCTTGAGAGCTGTGGTGGAGAGGGGTGGGCAGTGAAGGGAAAACAATAAAAATAATGATAATAAAAAAATCCCCAACAACAAAACAAACTACCCGAAAAAAATGGAGACAGATACACAAGCAGGAGGGCCTGAAAAGGTATCTCAGCCACAGAGTTGCAGCAACCTCTGCAACACAGCTGTGCAAACATTTCCAGCTTGGTGGGATGAAACCTATTCTCCAAGAGTATAGCAGATGCTTCTCCTAGGATGTTGAGCTGGGTAGTAAGACCAGTTGTACCAGAAAACCACCTCATATAACTGAAGAAAGAGACTCTTCCTTAAATTAATGCATCTAAGTCACAAGACACTATATTGGCATGAAAAACTCAACTGAAGTGCCTCAGTTAAAAAGGCAGGCTGTGTGCCTCTATGTAATGAACCATTCCTGCTTTATTTCAAGGCAGAACAATCACCATAACAGGCACCTCAGGTCTTGCAAAGCATCTCATACTTACACACTTTTCACTGTCAAATACATAGCACAGATGCTTATTTGATTCTGAGTCTTTGCATATGAAAGTAAATATTCTCTTGTCAGTTTTATCATCAGCACAAAATGATATCCTATGGAGCTGACAGTTGTGCTGGACCTCCTGCAAATAAACACAGAGATAGTTTTTAACAAATTGCTATACTTGCTCAGGATAAAGGATGTAAGAGTACAAAGTAAGTCTCTGTATTTGTTCATGCACATAAAAGCAGTGACATTTTGGAATGTCTCTTGTTGTACATGAGAGCGCCTGAAAATGGACTTAAAGTTTAACAGAAGTTAGCAAACTCATCTCCTAAAAATGCTCCTATTTTTTACTGAATGTAAACAGGAAGTTTTTATTTGGACAGCATTTATCTTGAAGTATTTCTTTGGACAATAATTTCTGTTCTAGAAAATTGGTTTCACTGTTGCCTCGCGTCCCTGTGCAATTTATTTGGAGCCTGATTATGTCAAATATTCTGTTCTTTTTCCAGGTGCACACCACACCATCTTCAGATTTCATCATGTCCCAAGGTTTGTTAAAGTGGTTTTACTGAAATGAGTCCTTACCTTGCTTCCTTAACTACAGAAAACAGAAATCAAATGACTTTGCTATCCAAACACAGGAGCACAGAGAAATAACTTTGACATCTAAATAATTTCTTACTTGAACAGCTTTTAAACATTATTATTCGTACATTTTTGCTACTACATTTCATTTTCCACTAAAAAGCAAGTTCCAACTATTTAAAAAGTTCTGGTGGCAATGGCCTTCAGATGAGAGAGAGCGTGACAAGACCGAAATAAACTATCTCAACCATTTTTTTACTGTTTTTCTTCACCAAGTCTTTTCTTGGTATTTTATTTTATTTGGCTTATTACATGGGAACGCAGCACTTGCTTTAAATGAAAATATGTTGTTTAGATGTGAACTATTATCTCTTAAAAAAAAAGAAAGTCTCTTGCAGCCCTGGGGTTCTCAGATTCTATAAGCTCATACACAAAGGCAAGTCCCCTCAGTACACAACCACATATCCCAAAAGTGCGCCACATGGGCAATCTTTCCGCCTTGCCCCAAGTGAGTTCATTTTCTCAGTCTTTACAGCTGTTCTTCTGTGTGTTTTATTTCCCCCATGTCCCAAATATCTCTCATTTAGCCTTTTTCTGCTGTAGCTCTTCAACACTTACAAATAATAACACATCTGCCCTGGCATTCTTAGGTTTACAGATCCATATAACTATATTCTATGATTTAAGGACAGAACCACTTTTCTATAACCCTTCTTTTGTGAGTGCCCAGTATAGAATCAGGTCCTGATGCATGAGCAGGCCTCTTGTTCCTCCTGTAATTAATAATCATGGTGCGAATATAAACCAATACTCCTCTGTAAAAATACCGAAGAAATGTGTTTCAAAAACACACCCCCAAATTAATGTAATTAATGATAAAATGGAATTTGGGTAATTTCCTAAAGCATCTATAAATTGTGCAAAAAGAAGGAAAAACTTGATTCAAATTTACATTAACAAGTAGCTTTGAGCAACAAAGTGAGATAAAAAGACTACTTACAGTTGACTACTATTTGAATTGTAATAACATCGCTAAGAGAACATCGCTAATGTTCCTACTCCCTCAGGAACATCTATCCCACAGCTTTCTGTAAGTCTCTGCAGGAGGAGTTAGGAAGACTAACATATTTTGGCATTTAAAACTGTTATTTTAAAACAGTTTCTGCCAGGATAGGGAGTTTACCACCCCTTTCTGCCCTATAACATAAGGCAGATGCAGAAGATGCAATTAAAGTTGCCATCTATATTTCTTGCGCCCTCTGCTTATGTATGAACTGTTGAATTTTGACTGCGTCAAGACCCTGATGCAAAAATGGGTCCAAGTAGTAACAGCTTTGAATTACAGCCACTTCTTGAGAAAAGGCAGTACCAGGGTCTAAATACAGCAGTTACCCCAGAATTGAGAAGCAGTAACAAAAGGTTCATTCAAATTCAACATTCAAATTCAATGTTCAACATAAGTATTAAAGATTTAAGAGCAGGCAGATGTTAAAAATTATGGACTATTGAATAAATACTTTTTGGCTTATTTATATTTATCTCAATATTCCTCTTTGAAGGCTGTGAGGAAGATATCTTATTACTCCATCCCGGGTAGTGTCCAAGGTCAGGTTGGATGGGGCTCTGAGCAACCTGATCTAGTGGAAGGTGTCTCTGCCCATGGCAGGGGGTTGGAACAGGTTGGTCTTTAAGGTCCTTTCCAACCCAAGACAATCTGTGATGATTCTGTGTAACCCCTTGGAAAATACCAGAGAAAACAAAGGAATAGAAAACCTATTGGGGATGACACAATGAACTTCACTGCTGAAAAGGCAGGAATTGTCATGCTGTGGCAGATGAAAAGTCTACAATCATGCTTATGGCCTGCTACATGATTCTAGTAACACACCTGAGAAACACTGGCATTCTAGGGAGGAGGGGTACAACAAACCAAAATTAAAACCACAAGAAAATAAGGAAACAAACAAACAAGAATATTAAAGAAAGAGAGGTGCACTTCCAAAGCAGCAGGATGAAGAATGAGTAACTGCAGTCTCCTCTCTCACCTACAAACACATACATATGGGCAGCTACACTATGGTGACCAGTTGGAGGGATGTTTATCATATGCAGTGTTAACATTTATTTACCACACTATTTTCACCTTCCTCAAAGTTTAAATATCATATCAGCTACAGAATACATCAGGGCTACCATCCACCTTCCTGGGAAGATATCACCCATGTCTTGTAAAAAACAGATGGTGTTTTAGAAGATTTTTTCCCCCCATTAACAGAATGGTCTTTTTTTTCTTTTTAATAATACTTTATAAAACAATAAAAACATTAAAAATGGTGAAATCAATATTTATCAGTTTAGCAAGAAAAACACAAGTAAATTTCTTACCTTTGTTTTTGGGTCTAGAATTTTTACACCATAGATTGAGATTTGTAATTCAACTTTGGGTGTCTTTTGGCCTTCAGATTTCTTGATATGCCTTGCAAACTGTAAGACAAAAAACCACAACAGCAATCGCAATAATAGTAGGGGTTTCTTTAATTAATTCTCATTTCCTCTCAACTCTTGCCACCTGAAATTGTTTCTTTCCTTCTTCAAAAATCTTCTTATAAACAACATCAACCAACCCCAAAGTCTCAGCTGAGCACAGAACAACATTTCTGACTGCACACTGCAGAATGTTCCTATAATTCAAGAAAAATATTTTAAAATTATATAGCATGTTCTGCTGTTTATGCATTTAATTTAAGCTTTTGCAGGAGATTTCTACAAGAGCAGGAGAAACACGAACCCTTTCAGTTTGTCAGCTGCTTGGCTGTCAAGCAGTGAGCATTGTTGTGTTTCCCCCACTATTTCCACACTCACTTGTGTTCACATACATCAAGTTGGTACTTCCCAGATGTTCTTTTAGAAATCAGTTCTTTTAAAGAGGGTCTGTTTCAAAGCACCACTGCTGTCAACACCTAGGAAGGACTTAGAATCATAAAATCGATTGAGTTGGAAAAGACCTTGGAGATCGTCGAATC
This sequence comes from Formicarius rufipectus, assembly GCA_013399695.1. Lineage (NCBI taxonomy): Eukaryota > Metazoa > Chordata > Aves > Passeriformes > Formicariidae > Formicarius > Formicarius rufipectus. The sequence goes on from VXAU01002749.1 coordinate 2,430,251, forward strand.
CAACCCTTGATCCAACTCCAGTCCCTTTACCAGATCATGGCACTGAGTGCCACATCCAATCTCAGTTTAAAACTTCCAGGAACAGTGAATCCACCCCCTCTCTGGGCAGGCCATTCCAATGGCTGATCACTCTCTTTGGAAAGAATTTCTTTCTAATATCCAACCTAAATTTCCCCTGGCAGAGCTCAAGCCCATGCCCCCTGTCCTATTGTTGGTTGCCTGGGAGTAGAGACCAACCCCCACCTGGCTATAACCTCCCTTCAGGGAGTTGTAGAGAGTGATGAGGTCACCTATAAGCCTTCTCTTCTCCAGACTGAACAACCCCAGCTCCCTCAGCCTCCCCCCAAGTCCCTTCACCTGCCTCATTGTTCTTCTCTGAACCTGTTCCAGCACCCAATATCTTTCCTGAACTGAGGGGCCCAGAACTGAACACAATACTTGAAGTGTGGCCTCACCAACACAGAGTACAGGGGAAGGATCACTTCCCTTGTCCTGCTGGCCATGCTATTTTTGATACAAGCCAGGATACCACTGCTCTTCTTGGCCACCTGGGCACACTGTTGGCTCATGTTGAGCCCCCTGTCAATCAGTACTTGATCTCTTCTATTTTGTTCTTAGAATTAATCTACAAGCAGTCTACTTGAGGATGGCTAGACAACACTCTGTATGACTGAGCTGCATAATGTGTCCTATTCAATACATTTTCCATCTTTTTATATCTCCTTTTAGGTCTGACTTACCTTTCTCTCATGAACACTGCACATAAAATCAGCAGAGCATCTAAAACTTGCTCCTGCTTAGCAGTTAAGAAATTTCCTTTCATAGCAAATATATGGAATTGCTCCATATTTTATTCTGTTTCCCCTTTTCCTCTCAAGTCTTTGACAGCCTGGAATGGTATTTTCAAATGCATAAATAAGGATGATGATTCACTGAAGGCCAGAGAAGCTGGAGTCTCTGCTTCAGAGCTGTATGTTTGAATACACTGTCCTCAATGTTGCCATTCAATAATAACTGAGCACATAATTCACCATCAGCACCAATAAACTTTGTAAGAAGTCAGTGTGGACAATGCCTTTCAGTGGTATCACCAAGGGTGCTGACCTATCTTCAGAAGGGCAGGACCTGCAAGACACAAGCCTGAATTACCTTGTGATTGTGAAGCACTTGGCTGTAACCAATTGACACCTGTACCAGGAACACTTAAAAACTCTGATTATAATTCATTATTCATTTAATTAATCGAGGATTTGCATTTTTTGCTCTGTCCCTACTGTAACGAGTACTTGGAAATCCTTCGATCAACACCACTGCTTAACACAGTATGACCGTCTTCATCTCATTATCTCACTTTCCTTATAGGCAGTTTCCTTCACGTAAATTATTAACTAGTTTTGAAAGCTACCCTAAAAGCACAAAATTAACCTATTGGTCTGTTCCTCTCAATTTTATTACCCATTTTGGAATCCAATTTATCGGAAGTTTAATAACTAAACATTAATTTATAATTAGTCCAATTAACTTCACACAGAACATGACCTCTTTGAAGAGTTTATTTACTGATTAATGACTCACAATAGCTGCTAAATATTACACACACACTTGGTAAAACAAACAATGCCCTTCACCCACCAAAAGCCCCCCAAACAACAACCCCCACTTGAACCACTCTGTGCCACACTTCAAACCAGCTCTTAAATCCAACACCCATTTTGCATTTCAAGAGCAAGGACAGCTACAGTCATTGGCCAAATATTTTATGAATGTTTGCCAAACCCAACAAGTTGAAATTCAAGCAAATCTAACATAACTTCTATTTCTGCCTCTCTTCAATATAATTTATAGAGCTCTTGCAACACATCCTTTTCCTATCCCCCTATTTATTTTCAAGCCCATATCTTGCATATGTAAGCTTTTAGTACACTTTAATCCCTTTGTTTTAGCTAAGGTGGGTCATCCCATACACACATTTTTGTTTTTAAAAAACTCCTATATAAACCCTAAAATTTTAAAAATAATAGTTGCTGTTTTACAACATTTTGGTCAACAATCTTTCTTGACTTTATAGGATAATTCAAATTTACTACAGGAAAAAATTTTTTTTTTCTTAAAAAAACCCCCACTAATAAAACCTCCCAAAAAAATCTGACTTAAATTTTATACTGCAAATTTGAACTGTTTAATTCTGAAGTTTGTGCTTTAAAAATTAGGAAAAAAAGACAGGTCAATCAATATTTTATTAGCATGGACTTTTTTTTGCGAAGATGAATATTAAACTCGAATTGTTTTTCAGATCATTTTCATACATTTCATACATTTACTCAATACCCCCTCTTCTTCAGCTTTCCTCTCTGACTTGTAACTTCATGATGTCCCTTTATAGGATGAAACTTTGAAGACACATGTGATACCTTTTCTTAGCACTCTGCACATTGCCAGGTGTTAAATGGAATGGCTACAAAGTCCACAGACCACCGGGACGGCTTGGGCACCTCAATTTCCAATGCACTTTACAGTGCCCACAAACGCTTACGCAATGCGTAATCCTGGGGCACACCTCGACTTGGAACAGCCTTGAACTGGAGTAAATCCTTATTTTTGGAAGTCTCCCTTTGTCAACAAGACATGCACAAGTATTTCTCTGCAGTAGTGAAGAGAAGATGCAAATAATATTTGATTTTACTGGGTTAAAGCCATAGTATGTATTGAGAATGATGATGGAATGCTTGATTTCATAATGGTAATCATCAGAGGCCCGAAAAACATGAAAATTTTTTAAAGTAAGTGATGTGAATAACTTGCACAAGTTTTAGAACAGCTGGCCAAAGCTTGCTCCAAGTAGTCAAGAAGACTTACAACACTGAGGAAGTTCCAGAAGACAGTTCTGTGCCAGTTCTAAAAAAAGGGTACACAGACTGACCCTACCACATCTCCACTCTCAAAAGGCATAAATCCAGTTCAAGCGAGATGAAATTAATTATGATCAATATGGATTTTACAAAAATGCAGCTTGTCAAAGTAGACAGAGCATCTGAGAGAGTTTTGTATGCCATTATATTCAAGTAAATGAAGCAACAGAAAGAAAGTATTCGTTAAGTTAGTTACATTAGTCTCCAGATGCAGATATAAACAGGAAATTGTCATTGGGAAGATATGTTTCTAATGTATTCCAGCAGGGTTTATTTCTTAAGCATGACATTACTGAACAATGACCAGGAGAAAAATAATTACTGATAAAAATCTGCAGGCAGTAAAAATAAGAAGACAAAAATGGGGAGGAAAATAACTAATGATCTGAAATCTAAAATCATTGCAGAGGACGTTTGCAGATCACAAAAGCTGATGGAGGGGCAAATAACACAGAGAACACTTCCCCAAGCAGAACACCAGACTGGCATCACAACAGAGACAGGTTGGTTCCGTACAGGCAACCTTGCAAATCCCACCTCTGGGTACAGACTTTATTTCCTTATTATCCTGTGAGGACGGAATTAGGAACATGGCAGGCCTTCCACTAACTGTGGACCTTCTCATGAAATGAAAACTGGGAGGATTAATGCAATCCTTGGATATTTCTAAGAGATCCTTAAGACAACAGTGGCTGCACTGCATAAGCTACTTGAGAAAATACTCAGATTTTATGGCTTGAGGGTTTCAAATGCAGAAGGATGTTGACAAAATGGAGAAAAATAACAGGATATTTACAAAAATTAGAGGGCTGGAAACCTACTTTACAAAAACCTCCACTAAATAATAACAATCAAAAAGCTAATGGCAAAAGGAAAAGGAAACACAAACAAACAAACAAACAAACAAACAAACAAAACCCCCCAGAAGAATCGCTTCAACACAGATATCCACTCAAAAGAGCTTTTTAATCAAAGTTTTGGTGGGCCATGGTGACTGAACAGCATACATAGATAATTTGGAAAACTTGGTGCAGTTACTTTCTTAGCATTTTTCCTGCCCACGCCCCATCCTGTGTAGTAACAGATAACACAAAGGTACTGATCAGCAATTTCTTTCATAGCTGACCTTCCTCAGAATGCCAAGTTCAGCCACCTCCCAAACTTGTCCGAGGTTTGAACAGCACATCCCAGCTCTTAGTCAGGTAGCAGCCAATTTGCCTTTCTTCTATTTTTTTCTACTCATTCCTTTTAACTAAAGTCGACCCTCTGGACTTGGGAGATGTGCAAATTATTTTCTCCTTTCAGTGCACATTTAAAACAAAGTAATATTTGTATCACCCAGTAAACAAGTTTATTTAAGAGGGTAAAAATCTGTAGCCTCCCATTGGCATCAAACTGGACAATGATATAAAGTTATAATGAATCACAGCATGGCTTGGAAAGAGACACGATGGGCCAAATTCTTAAGCTGTTACTTTATACATATAATGTTCTCAGGCAAGACACGGATTTGGTGCAGCTCAGTGGGCTGGACTTGCTCTTGTTTAACAGCTTTAGAATTAACATATTTTTGTTGCATCTTTTAAGGAAAGCAACAGATACAAATAAACCTATTTTCTATGGTTTTAACTTCTCTTTAAAAATAAAATAGAAAAAAATTCCTGTATATCTTGCCTTTTGTGACAGTATCAGGGAAAGCTGGATACTATGAGACCTTTATTAAAATTACATTTGACATGCTTATATATCAAGTCTTAGCAAACCACAATCAGCAAAAATAACAAGAGGATGAAAAAAATAATAAAAAAATCATATTTTCAAAACAGCCAGGAACCGCAGCTAAAGAAATAGTAGTTAAATCAAATCAAAAGCATTAAAGATACAGAAATCAAAACTATGTGCTTCTATGTAGTGTTTACATCTCGCTGCACAATTCAAGAGTTTATGCAAAATAATTGAGACAGCGAAAGAAGATGGTTTGTGATTTTGATGCTGACCTTCAGCCCGGGGATCAGAGGTTCATTCGTCTCAGACTATCAGTGAGATATCAGACACTGCACTTCATGCAGACACCTTAAAATATGTCTCAGAGCAATGTAATTGTAAAGGCAGAGAAACAGCTTCATATCAAGCTCTGAGAAGACGCATTTCCCCCTTTTTTTATCACTGCATTCATTATGAGGAAAGATGCCTGAAAAAAAACCAACAGGCTCTATTTCTTCTGCAGTGTCTACATGTCATCTTGTTGGTCATGTTATGGTACAAGCTCTAATGCATGTTTCATGTGGGTACAATGAAATTATAACATCTGAAAACGAGCTGTCAAGAAGAGGAAAAGGAAAAAACCACTGATAAGTAAAACTGAATCTCTTGATAACTATCAGGGCAGGGGAAAAGCTATCCAGAAGTCCATTTCTATGGAATATATTGTATTTTACTTTCCAAACGCACACCAGACTCAGATTATCCATCCATTACCTACAGTGTAGAAGACAATGTGTGCAGTCTTTTTTCAACCTCTCACTTCCTGAAGGCTTTTTTTCTTTGTTTTGTTTTAATTGAGGCTGGGTTGCTTTTATTATGTTGCTCTTGGGTTTTGAGGTTTTTTGGATGTTATTTTGTTTGGTGGCATGGAAGTTTGGGGATTTGTTGAGTATTTTTGGTGGTGGGTTTTTGTTTGCAGGGGTTTTTTGGGGGGGTGGGTATCTTTTTTATTTTTTTTTTCTTTTGGCAATTTTTAGGATTTGTGGTTTTTTAGGGAGCTGGGATGAGATTAGATTTTAGGAGGTTTTTTTGAGAGAGGGCAAACAGGTATTTTCGTGTTTATTTCTTCTCATCTGATCTGCTTTGGTCTTCAGGCTGTCCCTGACTGGTCCTGAACCACAAATTCTTCTTTCTCCAGTACTTCAAAAAGAAGGATAATGGCTGTACGGCTTGGAAACCTCTTCATCCCAGTATTAAAAGATTCTTTGTACCCCACCCTCCTTTCAACAACAAATGAAACCCAGCTTTAACAGGAAGAGAGCTCAGAACAATATCCACTGATGGTCCATTAAGGTCAGCAGCAGGATAGCATCACAGCATGTGAGGAAGTGTGTGAAACAGCACTTTTCATTTTGTGTATCCTTAGGGTCAAGGAGCTGATGAAGAATATTTCAAGTGGTTTCAAAAGTGATTAATTCTATTTACTTTATGTCTGGTCATCTCCACTTAGGGAGGAAGAGTGGAGGAACAAAGGATACTGTGTTGAAAGTTGGGTAAAACAACAGCCTTAAGTTTGGCCCTCACAGAAACATCCGAGGGAGAGTTGTAAAAGCAACAGCCCAAACCTCAGGTTTTTACTTCGGCTTTCTCCTTAACACCCCTCCACACTGTTTTCGTACCACGGTCTAGTCGTGCTTCCCTTTCCATGCTGGATTTCTACCTGTTCTCACCTCTGGCAACCCTTCAAGCACTTTATAAGAAGGATCAAATTCATTCTTACAGTGTTATCTGGAAGTTCCATCGTTCATTAATCAAGGAAAATAATCATTTCACTTTATAAACTAAACTGTGACTTGACAGCATTTAGATATTTGAATAATGTGGGCATTCTTAGTATTTAGGCATCTTGGTAACATGTTCTTTAGCTTTTGTTTCATTCTAGACATTAGTTTGACTAGAAAACTTGAAGGGAAAAAACCTGTTTGTAATAAATTATGGGGAAAGTTCACCTTTATCTTACTGATAAAAACATGCATTTTAAAACATTTGTGCCCAACTCTTCTTCCTCCTGCAGTAAAGCTCTAAGAACTTTGAAAACACAAAGGCAACTCCCAGCAAGGTGAAACCACTGGAGAACCCTCTAGAAAAATTAAATACAGATGCTCGAAAAAACTGCATCTTCTAATTGTAACTGACCTAGAAAAATTGTCAAGAAAACGTAAAAGTAGTATTTGGGATAAAAGAAATACAATGAGGCAACAACAAAAGCTCCTCAAAGTTACTGTTTGTTTCTGTAGAACATCAGCTCCACCTGCTGGGGAAAGTCAGTTCTCGCCATGGCAGCCGCAGTTTCTGTGCTTGGCAAGCCGAGTCTTGTGTTGAGCGAGTTAAGGGTTTTTGATTTAAAGATGTAAACAGCTGTATATTAAATCTGTCCTCTGACACAGTTTGAAGATGATGGCTTAAGAAAAATACTCAGTGGTGACAGTATTTCACGGTCTACATATCAGTGTAAGCACGTGACTTCAGAAGGTTATTAGTGTGATATATGCCACCTGTAAAAGTAGCTCCAAACGTTAAGAAAGTGTCAGTTGTTTTTCTGCTAGCTATTAATTTTAATTAAAAACAAATTATGATTAACAACATTGTGATTAAAATAAAATCCATACAACTAAAAATATAAATATGGCATCACAAGCTACACTTTTTCTAAAAACTCTCCTACGCTCAAAATCACTATATATTTTCTTTCAATATATTTCTTTAATATTTCTTTCAATACAAGGCATTCATTTTCAGGCTGTTATAATGGTTTAAAGTTTTCAAATTGGATTTTCTAAAAAAAAGCTACAGATGTGTGCTTAATAACGAAATCAAAGACCTCTAGGCTTCTCTTTAAAGAATACAGATGCACAATGTAAGTCAGTATTGAAAAGAGGATTCAATTAATTGACTACTGTCTCAAACATAAAACGTTTTTATTGCTCTCTGAATTCTGTTCCAAGATTTTTCAGTCCTTCCAAAAGTTGTCTTTAATTACTTTGGAAATTTTCTAATAAACTTGTGATTATGTCAGATCACATGTAATACTTCACATCTAAGCTCCAAAAATCCAAACTTGAAGAAATCAGTGTCCTTTTGGCAGCAACTTCTCGGACATCCATCTCCAAGGTGGTTTATTTATAGAACGTGTGTAAAAAGTTAGGACAGATATCTACATACTCCAATGACACCATAAATATAACATGCAAAATTTCTGGCTCTTCCCACACTTCAGAGAACAGTTAATTGAAATCCTTTTTGAACTTGCTTTAAGAGCAACTATTTGAAGTACAAAATCATGCAATCCAAAGCCTCCGGTGATCAGGGAGAGCCCAGGTTAGCCTGGACTTCCACCAGTGAGAGACACAGCAGTTGCTTTACTCAGCAGAAATCTGATAAAACATCATTAAAATAGAATCAAAGCTTCTCCAGAGCAGGTTACATCATTACAGGTTTCCACACAGAATTAACTTTGCACGGGGAATTAGAATTTTATTCAAACAAAACATCAAACACAACAGGCTTCTCTCCAGTATTAGCCATAAACTGCACAAGGTGCACACAAACCCACTCTTTTTGCTTCCTCTGGGAGAATGTTGTAATGGTTGAAAAAGGGTCAGACTTACCTTAGCCTAAAACACTTGAAAAAACTGGGCAATAATGAATCGAACTACAACAGGTAAATCTTTTTGGCATAAAACACTCTAAGAAATGACTAAACAAACTTTTAAAGGCAGTTGTACTGTTTTTGGTAGAGCAAAAACAATGGTGAAGAACTTCTGCTTGAATAGCTTAATATGATTACTGATGAATCTTGTAAAGATGGCTTAGTCAAGGGAAACCTCAGTTTTAAAAGCTGAGCTCCATGAATAATTTCAGGTCTTCTTTCTTCCTTTTTTTTATTATGGCAATAACACAATCAAATTGTTCTATATTGATTCCCAACATTTTCTGCCCATTTCCAAGGAAACTTATTTAAAAGAATAAGAAAAAGCTACAAAAAGTTACGGGAAGTGCAAGAGTAGGAAGAAAGATTTTGACATCTAAATAAACTAATGCTCCAAGAGTTCTAAGAAGTAAGCATGAAGCAGTGCAGTTCCGCAGTCAGGGAGTAGAGCAACAATCAACATTACCCTACCCATGCCGTCTGAAGAACCCCAAGCACACCAGCTGTCACTCAACAGTCAAGGCAAAGCATCTGATTAGTTAGCAACCTTCAACAAGTCATTTCACTGGGATATTTCTAATTTTCCATCAAGGCCCTCAGTGCCCGAGGCCACACAACCAAGAAGAAATTGTAGAAGTCTGATTTTCTCAGCTATCAATGTGAATCAGCCCTCAAGTGGGGCTGGCAGCTAAAGTAAATTCTTGCTGCTTCAGTTTGTATTAATGAAGCCCTCAAGTTTCCCAAGAACAAGCATTACTCACTGAAGTACATTAATTTTATAAACATTTATAAATAATGTATAATCTATTAGACAACTAAATATTTGAACATCTGACAATACAAGCACAATAAGGAAGAGCCTACACACCAGTGAAGATTCATAAAAGCAACTGCTCCTAGAACCAATTAATTGAACTAGAAAATGTACAAGGTGTCTCAGCTATGAAAACAGGTTTAGAATACTTTCCATTTATATTTCATTAAAGATTCTCTCTTACCTTTAATTTTCTAACAGCATCTCTCACAACTTCTGTGCCTTTGGGCTGCTCCACTTCTGTACTTCCAAGAAACTGAAAAGATTGCAATTTTTAAGCAGTAAGTTATGTTTTGAAAGGCCTAATCAACTCAAGTAATCTTATTTTCCAACTATTTCCAAATAACATTTTGGAAAGGCAATTGTTTCATTAATTGACAAATAGCAAATCTTTGTACAACTTTCTAACCAAGAGAGTAACAAGAAATAAATTCTAATTAGACATCAAAATCAACTTTAAAAAACATCCTATTCAGATCTGTCAATTAGAGGGTAAAGTACCATTTTCCACATGGCAATCACCGTTTTGGTAATCTCTTTTTAGAAAATACTGAAAAAATATACCAAAAATACATGCCATGAGCCAATTGTTTGGACTATGTTACTAAACTTTCATACAGTGATGGAAGACAAATTAAAGGGACTGATTTTTCTCTCAGAGATGCTTGGTACAGTAATTTCATAGATTAGAGGCTCCCACTCACATAAAAATGAGGGTCATATTAAAAAAAAATTTCTACTAGAGCTGATATTTTTACCAAAAAAGCTTTTAATGAAAACCAAACACACAGTTGTTAACACATAAAGGGACCTTCCCATTTCTTCGTTTGAACAATTAAATGCTTTTATGTTCTGTACAGTTTTGCTTGCCTTCTATTGTACTGTTATAAAAGTTATGATAATCCCACCAAAAACTCACCTGTGTAATACATTAATTAATTTTGAATTGCCCAATTTTCACATTGAGTTAGATTTAAGTCACACCATGTACATGTATATGCCAAAATAATACTAGCAAAGACCTTCCCCTCCTTTTCTCGCTAAAGTACACACTCTTCTGTGTAACATGACACACAGAGGTATCTACAGTTTTTAAGTCCTAGTTTCCAAAGGAACTTAAATGTGTCAAATTTTCAAAAGAGTAACTCTGAAGTTTTAAATTCTACCAAACCGTCAAAGCTTGAGTGTACTTAAGCTGTACTCCTGCAAAGAAACTGTGCAGCTCCACCAATAATTAAACTGCATTAGAAATTTGCTACTGACTCTGAAATATGATGTGCCACCTTGCATACAACAGTGTGTAAATCAAAACACCATGCACATCTGCTGTCAGTGTTCTCTGCTATTACAATTCTCCAGCACAGAGACCAAATAACAAAGCAGAAACCTCTGCTACTGATTTGATGCAACATCTCTGGTGACTTTAAACAGAGTGGGTGGTCTTCCCTGAAAAAGTGACCGCTGCACAAAATGCATGTAAAGAAGGAGGAATGAGTTTTGGACCTTATGGATATTATATGTGGCAGAGACAAGAAGGGAAAGGTGGATGCATGTATTGAGCAGGTGTATGTGGTGGGGGGAAGTGGATAAACTCAGATGAGAATTTAAGAGGAACGCTCAAATGCCAGTAATCCCAGACATCTGTACACAGGCATATTTATACACACCACACTTGGCAGAACACAAGAGGCAGAAGCATAATTGCTGTAAGTTTGTGAGCAGGCCAAAGTACACGATACACAGTGCAGGAATCCTGCATAAACACAGGAAATAACAGCTGCAAGTGTGGACAAGGCTCAACGAGCAGAGAACACAGGTCACTGCTGCCCATGGAGATGAGGAGGACAGCTGAGTGTACTCCATCCATGTGTGATTCCTAATATTTGTGTAGTTTTGAAACTGGCAGCTCCAGAGGCATCAACAGTGTCAGCAGGCCGGTACCTTTCTCAATAGAGATTTAGAGCCAGTCTTAGGGTGGAACTGGGTCACATCCATTTCTAGATACCCCTAGATAGCAGGTTATGCTGCCTCACTTGCAGTTACTTTTCCAGAATGGTACAGGGCTACTCCCTGTGTTTTTTTATTTGCTTGTTCCCATCCAGATGATTGAAATCTGAGGTAGCAAAAAGATATCTCAAAAACAGAGTCATTTCCCCACAACTTCCCTCTCAGCCCTCTCCTCCAATTCACAGTCCAAGAAGGATGGAGGCTTCTTTGCTGTATTCAACAAATCCCAGCTCCAGACCAATATTTTCATGAACAGTAGCTTCCATAAATGCAGTTTTCCCAGGGGTTTGTACCTCATGCTAATTCACATCCCTGCCTTAGAAAGTGGAACCACCAAATTAAGCTTCTGCCACAGCTGGGGAATCTGTTAAAGGTCACTGAATTTTAAAGCTCATAGTAATGTTTCCCAAACCAGAAATTACCATTTCTGATCATGGAGAGGAGGGAGAAGTAGACATCTAAGAGGAAAGATAAACTGCTGCAGTCATAGGTTTAAAAGACTGACAAAATCTGAGGAAACCTTTTAGGTTTGCTCAATAAATTGAAAAATAAGGAAGCTACCAAGACTCAGAGAATATAGAAACACCATCAGCCTTATACCAACGTTTATGGACCATAACCCTCCAGAATTCCATCACTCATCCACAACGCACTGTCTTCCAGATGAGTGCAAGTTTTGACATGGACCATCACTACTGAAATTTCTACAGCTCTCAGTGGCTTTGAACTGGATGTGGAATGCGAGCTTATATGTAATAAAATACGCAGTGTGGGAAAATACAGTAAAAGCATTTAATCCAGAGAGACAAAGAAGATTTGTAGCTTAAGGGTTAATATCAATCAAAAATTACAAGGGCATGCCAAGGATTGCACTGTTTGCATCTACTTGTACCTCTTTTAATTGCAATTCTATATTTTTTTGATTCAGGCGCGTTCAAATTGCTTACACATTTCATGTTATATGCTTACACTTTGCATGCCCAACCTCTTTTTTTTATTTATTTCTGGCATCAGTAATAGAGAGAACACCAGCAATTAAGGGGAAATATTCTGAATATTTGTTTTAATTGGACTGTTCTATTTGGGGAGAAGATATTGACAGAATTTCAAATCAGGACAAGCTATTTTCTAATTGTAACAAAAAAATGATTATGCAATATAGGTTTAACAAGTAGCTAATACATTAACTGGAAGCTTTGTACTGCTTGCCTTTCCCTCTGCTCTGTACCTTTTCTGTGAACTATCATCATTTTTTGTTTAACATTAGGTACCAATTACTATGGCATTACTCATAATCGTTAAACTAAGCAAACACATGTGTTTGCAAAGCTGGGACTTCAGCCGACGAGGCCACTGCGATGATGGCCTTGTTTGCACAATCCCCAACACAGAGGCTGCACAGACACCTTGAGGATTCAGAAAGTCAATAATTAGGAACTCATTCACCATCCTCATGAAACAGGGAGATGGCCATTTCATTGTGGTTTTTCCAGCAAATCTCACACAAATACTGAGAACAAACACGTGCTACGTCAGGAATTGGGTCCAGCTGGGGCATGAAGAGTACAAGTATTCATCAGAGAAGTGTTTCTCCAACAAAAATGTCAAAGCAAAAGGGTAAGTATGAAACTTCCCTTTTCAAGCCCAGGCTCCCTTACAGAGCAGTACTGATGCCGAGGTCTAGGTGGGAACTTGAAAGTCTGTTTTTTTTTTCAGCACTTCAGGTTCCCTTCTGCAGCCTGGCTCATGCAGAACAACCATCATTTGAAATGTAGCTGTTCCTGAGAGTCAAGCTAATACTGACACTTCACTGCAGAAGAGAGAAACAGAAAATGGAATAGCAGATTCCCTTTGGATCATTCACTATTAATCTATATGCAAACTAATAAATGCATTAAATTCTTAAGTGTTCTTTCCGTATGTAATGTGTTCAAATACACAATAACACTGGAAAGTGTTTACATATGACTGCTACATGTGTTTACTGTTTGTAACTAGTAAAAAAATTATTCTTTTGGATGGTGTACTTCATGCATAATAAGCCAATTCAAAGAAAAGTGATCAGTAATTTAGGCATTCCATTAGACTCACATTTTTGAATATTTATGTATTGTTTAATATTAATGAGATCATCATGAGCATACTGAATTTGCTTTGGATACTTTAAGAAGTTCAGAGAGGATGACATTTAATATTTCCATAACATGAAGTAAGCTAAAGCAATGCTTTTCCCATATAAATCACTACACATTTTTCACTGCAGTCTGCCATTCTTCCAATCACACTCCCTACGAAACTGATGAAAGGTTATTTTTCTAATATAGTAGTTATTCTGATTTCACTTGCAGTTTTCCAAAAGCAGATATTTATGAGATCAAGAGATTTTATCAGTGAGAACTGTTTAAGTGTTCCTTTAAAGTACATTGATGATTGCCATCTTGAAAGTGAGTTGTTGACCAGCCATATACAAGACAAAAACCTCAGATCAAACTGTTTATAACCAAATATTAGCAGACAACCAGATGTGTTCACTCCAAACACAAAGATCTGCAAGATAATGCAGCTGCAGAGAATTAACAGACACTATTTCATTGTATTAAAATCAACAGAATTTTATCATCAAGAACAACCAGGAGAAGAATCCAACCCTGTAGTGGCCATGAGGGCTGTCTTACACAACAAACTATTAACAGACCCTTCATTCCTTCAGAATGCAGTTGAAGATTTTCCAGTGAATTTTCTGAGCAATACATGGTTTTGTCCAATTTATAAAAGCAGTGTTATAATGTCACTGTAGTTGTGGTTTTGATAGAGAAACTAATAAAAGGTAAATCTTCTTTACTTTTATTTCGCTGACTCAAAAAATAATTCAAACATAAGGCAACTTCAGGCATCCAGGATTCTTTACAGTTCTGACAAGCCCATTGCTGTTATGATATAGTCCAACATCCATTAGTAAGGTCAGGTGAATTGTTAGGGTTAACTGTTCACTTCTTTTCCTTGACATTAGCAGTACACTCTCCAGTAATTCTTCCCCCAGCAACTTACATTTTGACCCTCAACATATTACTGTTTTAACATGCAAATTATATCCATGTGCATTTCTTCAAAACTTAGGGGGAACACAAAAAACTCTATCCATGGTTTAGAAAAATCAGTTTCACCAAAGTTAAAAAAAAAAAAAAATCATGCATTTTGAGTATTTAATGTAGACTTCCACTCTTCCAGTAGAGAGCAGTGTAGGATATTTTAATTTTAAACAACATCTGTTTCCTTTAGTCATCACATTTCCAATCTTTTGCAGTGCCACATTTCTTTATTGCTCTAAAATTTCTGAACATTAACAGTTCTCTTTTATGCAGATTTAAATGCAATTATACAAAGATAGTACTTACCAAACTCAAACAATAAGGAAAGGGAAAAAAGCAATGCAAAATTACTGGATACCTGCTGCCAGCATTTGACAAATTAGCTCCTTCTACCTTCTCCATTCTACAGGGATGCTAATTTACTGATGAAAGGAAGACAAATGTATCCACATTGTGATAACATCAGAACCACAGGATATAAAACAAGAAGGAAAGAGAAGTGAGACCAGTTTTGAACAGCCTAAACTGTTAACCACTTCTTGAAGCATACAGAGTTTTTGCTCAGCCTTGCATGTATGAGCCTTCTCCAACATTAAACAGCAGAAGGACAACATGAACCATAAAACACACCTCTTTCTGTGTTGGGTTCTTTCTCCTTCCCCACCTCACAGTTCCTCATCTGCAACAGCTTCCTTGGTTCTCTCTAAATACGTGTTTTTGCCAGACTAGATTTTTCCCTTTGGGGGAGCACTTTTCTAGAAACTACTTAAAAACAACTGTCTCTACCAGGCGTGATTGCCGCTCAAATGAGAGTAGGAATTCAACTCCCCACATGGGAGCATGAGACAGAAAAGTGGCACAGACATCAGCACATTCCTTGAATGTGCCCTGCTTGTCTGACATGTAACATGTTCCACACAAATGGTGGCCCTGACACAGGGAAGAAATCCTACGAATTTTTTTGAGGTAGTGTTTGAGTACTATTTGCAAAAAAAAAGGAAGGAATGCACAATAAAAAACATTAAAAAAGAAAAAGGAGGTCTTCTGATGGAAATCAAATATTACCAGATATTTCATCCATCAATAGAATTAAGCCAAATGCACGTGAGAAAACACAGAGGTGACAATATTTACAGCAGGTAAGATACAAAGAAAGAAAAATCTACTTGACAAACTATTGAAATGTTTATTTGGGGGAAAAAAAAAAAGCGCATTAGAGAAAGGACAGTAAAACAATTAGGTAACAGTTAACAAATCAAACTTCCAGATGCACGGATGTAAAGAAACACATTGTATTTTACTTTACAAAATCTTTCAACAAGCCACCCTGGTTTAATTTGTAGTTCGATTCTCCAGAAGTGCTGTATCTAAGAACTCCCCACTACCAAACATCTAAGCAGTCACTTCAGTCTTTCAATTCAGATCTATTAATAAATAATAAAGAACATAATTTGGTAACTAAAGCTCAATGTCTCTTTTAAAACAGTCAACGGGCACAGAAAACACAGACATTTCCTTGGAGTATTACACCTCACCAGCCTCTGGATGTGGCTCCTGCACAAATGTCTGGACACAGGAATACCTAGAAATATTTGGGTAAAGGTGCCTGAAAAAACGAGGACATGTGGCAGTTCTAATCCTGCCAGTCTTCTAACCCTTATTCAGATTTAGTAAGAAGAGAAATTACATAGGTGCTGATTGGGAAGAAACCTGATGTGTGGTACAAGTAGGCTGAATATAGCAACGTTTAATTTTAAAGGGAAAAGAATAATTACACCAGATCACATTCTTTCTGAAGTCCCACTGCATTTCCTCTGCAGCCAGATGGGATCATGGCACAGAAAAAAAGGAAAATACAACAGGAGTATACATTTATATTACCACAACCAGTTTGTTTGTAAGCAGAAATTTAGAAGACTTAAGGACGCATTTATAAATGATCAAAAATATCCTCCAGAGAGATCAGTGTGGTCGTTTGTTAAGGGGGTTATGAACAAGGATAAAACCAAAAATCAAACTGCATTGCAACACACCTATCAAAGCTGTTCTCTGCACTAAAGCATCTAATCCTCAAAAATAAAATAATGTTAAGAAATACAGCTAGTACCTCCACAAGGAAGGTAAGAGTAGGGTGGGACGCAGAAAGAAAGCAGAAAAGGTAAAACATTTATCTTGTCAAGACTGTCATCGTAGAAAACAACAGTTGTACGAGATAAAACATTCATCCTTTTTTCAGTCCATCAATCTCTACAACACTTCAGGAGCACATCTCAAACTGGATCATGCCCTGAGGAGCTGTCAGGCTGAGCCTGAAGATTATAGCGGAGCTGGGGTGGTGTGGAAGGGTGTACTCGGGAACTCCCATTGTACTCCCATTATCAGCCACCTTCCAGCTACCCTGACTATAACCACAGGCTAAATGCATCCATGCAGAGTGACTTGCACCTCAGACAACTGGAGGAACACAGAGTTCTTTGCTCTGCTCCACACACTTCTCAGCTGGAGCTCACCATTCACTGCTGGTCTGGGCAAGCTCCACATTCCCAGTTAGGGGAGGCATGGAGGCAGCAGCCAGAGGGTAACAGGAATACTCCACCTTAGGGATACTCCACCTTGGAGAGAAATCCAGCAAGATCAAGACATTTTTAGAAAAGTCTTTAAAAACTTTTGATGTATGGGAAAAGGGCTTAAAAAGGAACATTTTTAACAGTGCACAAATCGTAGTGATGCTAGTACTAGCAGTATATCATGCTGAGTGCATGTTTGCCTTTCAATCCCAGGTGCACTTTCCATAGCTGATAAATAAATAAAATCAGGGATAATATTTGGCATGAAATAAACAAGGGCAGAGGAAGATAGTAGTGAGAGCGAATTTGGCACTGGAAAACAAAATTTTTTCTCATCAAACATTCCCTGGTTGTGATTGGGTCACACACATTCCTTTGAGAGCATTCTTTCTTCATGTGCTCTGCAATATTCTTAAGTCTTCACATGCTAGAATCCTGTGCTCAGAGGTTGAATAAAATACTAGAGTTATAAAATAGCCTGAGCTAGAAAGGGCCCATCAGTATCATCAAGTCCAACTGTCATCCCTGCACAGGAATCACACCATGTGCCTGAGGGCATTGTCCAAACACTTCTTGAACTCTGTCAGGCTTGGTACCATGACCACTGCCCTGGGGCATCTGTTCCAGTGCCAGCCACCCTCTGGGTGAAGAACGTTTTCCTGACACCCAACCTGAACCTCCATTTACGGATGTATTGAAGGAATAAATTAAAGAACAACATACTTTCAATCTTTATCCTCTGGGTTTCTATTTAGATGCACTCTGTGTTACCAGCTTTTGCTTTTACATGTGAACAAATTATTCACCTTTTCTTCTTAGTAGGAGCATCTGTCAGCTCCTTTTACTGCACCAGGGGATATCTGTGGGTATCCAAAGGCATCATCCTCAAGTTATTTCTGCTCTTTTGCTTCAATACACAAACCACTGACATCTACCACAGACTCATCTAACATCAAACAATGACAACAAATCACTATCTTCTGTTTCTCCACCACTACTAATCAACTCTGCTGAGCCTCCTGCAGAGTATCTTTGTTATTGTCTGAAAGCTTTAGAATCAGTAACAAGACAAAACCCATCAAATGAACATACTGTTGATTAATGTGATCTAGCCTGACCCTATACATGGTCTTTCTGAGTTTCTTCTGACTTACACAGAAAATGACTGAGTTAGAAGTGCTGAATAACACTTGAACTAGAGATGCTGAATAACATCCTTGCCAGCTCCTACAATCCTCTGTTTTACCAGCACTTCTAAATTTACTGTTCAATCTCAAAATTAGTACCTCTTTATTTCTGTAAGAATTATCATTATTGACCCACTCTTCAGGAAAGGCTGATAATGCAGGTGCATAGGAAAGGGTACCTGCACATGCACAAGAACCATTCTGTATCCAGACAGGGAAAACAGAACTAAACATCAAGTTTTACACTTCCTTTAGAAAGGATATTTCAAACATGAAGTGCCTCTGACATACACTCACTGAAGACATACCCTGCTGCTTAAATAATTCAATTCAGAAAATTTTTATTCCTCACTGGACTGTTCCCAGTAAAAACACTATTTAATTTACCTTCACTGAAGAGAGTCACATAAAAATAATACATATTCACATCAAATGTTGAGCTTTAGAAGTGCATAATAACAGAGTGGACAGATTTTTCAGCTTTACAAACCCACAATTAGACATTAGACTTAGTTTTGCACCACAGGAATTGGATTCAACGCAAGCATCATGTCTCTGCAAAAGTAGTAAAATCTGACTAAGCCCTCAAATTTACTAAAATGCTATTTTCACTAAGTCCTAGATATTTTCAAATAGCTCAATATAAGAAAGTTGACATAATTTGCTGCCTTTTTCATTATCATAAACCAAATGGCAATACAGTGATTTAATTTACCTTAACCATCAGACATAGTTGCAATGACTCCTGTATTCCACTGAGGTAATACAAACAGCTCTGCATCTCCAGACTCTTTTGCAAAGATGTGAAATGTACTGTTAGACATTTCAGAACACAGACATCACCTTTGCTTTAACTCCCAGTTAACCTCTACAGATGCTAGCCAGCAACACTGGCAATCTAGAAGGAACATCACTGCACTGCTGAGTAACAATGAAAATGTTTTTTCATTCTTGTATAAACTCTACCCAAACTGATGCTAAAGTTGATTTTCTTTAGCTATCCCTTAAAGCTAAAGGACAGATTCCCACATCCTCTGCCACCTCACAAACACCACACTTATATAGTAAAATGCTACAATTAAAGGAACAGCAAGATCAGGATCCCAAGTGTTGGTATTTTTATAACTTTAACTGTCTGCATAAGTTATGCAAAACTGCTGTCCTAGTTTTTGGCTCTGTTTTGTTCTGCTGCATCAACACACTGGTTTTCATAAAGCCACTGTACCTTTAACTGTAGCAGGTAGTGGTCAGCTCTGTATTAGCATTCTGCAGAATATCTCCCTTTTGTCCACAAAATATAACAAGTTAAAGCTTGAACTCTTGTGTTCTCTGTGCTCTTAAGCGCCATCTGTCCTGCTGTCTCTTTTTTTTCCCTGTTGCAAATATAAGGCCTGTCCAACAAAACCTCCCCAAACCAGTAGACACTGAACTGAGACGACAAAAAACCCCCATGAATTAACAAGCTATGTTGTCCCAGTATCCAATAATAAGAGCAATCTTAATTCATAAAAATGGCAAAACCATTCTGCTTTAGCAACAAGGCAAAGCCTTCTAAAGCTGGGAGCATTTTGATTAACTCAGGACTTCTGGATGCTCCTCAACTAACTCAGCACTTCCAGGTGCACCCCTGAGCCACTCGAGTACAGTGGCCACAACACCATTGTAAAAGTGCCTCTTCTGCAAAGAGATGTTTCCCAGATGACTTCACTGCCAGGCAGGACACTGAGCACAGGCTTCAGATTCCTTCTTTCATAACAACATATACAAGAACAGCCAGGAGTTTCCATGTGCCTGTTTAAGGTGGGATTGTGGAACTCTGAACGTCCCGCTGGTAGTAACTTCTTCAGACTGAAGCTGGACACAAAATTATTACAGTCTTCCCTTGTTCAGTGTAAATAAACTCTGCAAGTTCTGGAAGAAACTGTGATGAATTTTTATATATAGAGGGTATATCTATTCATAAATACAAATTAAAAAGTATTGACTCTTTTGCACTGGAAAACACAATATCTTGTAAAAACAGATAAAATTCCACAGACATTTCTCATTTTGTGATTAAAGTTTATTTTGTTCTAATTTCTACCTCCTTTGCCCTTGACTAACATGATAGTGCTGAACTTGTACTATCACACTTTTGCCATGGCAACATGCAATGGCATTACAAACACAGAAACAAGAATTCCCCGTGGGACAAAAACCAGAAGAAGTCACAATTAGGAACAAAATCCTCATTCAAGGACAAACAGTCTTAGTAATAGGAACAAATAACTATTATCCATGATTAAGTTTATTAAAGAACTTTTCCAGTTTAATGTGAAATAAGAACTTGCCTATTTTAAGGACATTGCATCACTTTTGAATCAGGACTTTTAATGCCTTATTGCACCATAATTAGAATAAATGACTCCTGTTTGAATTCTTGATTCATAGAATCAATGGGCTGTCAAACAGAGGACAAACCGCACACCAGAAAATAGTTATTCTGGAGAAAGGGTCATGAATGTGTAGAGCTAGTGCTTCAGCTTTAGCAGCCTGGAATTTAATGAGACTTTTTGGTAATTTTTTCATGGAATCCAAATTTGGAACATAATCTGATTTTATCTTTATAAGCTATCATTATCACAGAAGATAATCTGTTCTTTGAAGTCCAGTATTATAAGTACTTTGGTGTGTAGCAAATGATTTATACACATATTCTATGAGCAAGGTAATAAGACACCAAAGGGCTGAGGTGTATTAAGGGACAGGAATATGAAGTGTGAACTACCTTTTTGTTGTTTTTTCTATGTGTTTTGTTTTTGTTTTTGTTTTTTTTTCCCTTAAAATGTAGATTTCCTATACTAAGAAGTATTTCAGTTGTAAAGAATGAGCCTATTTTTTTTTGTTAGTACAGAAACTCCAGTGGGGAAATACGCTGAGTCAGTACGTAAAGGGTAATCCATAATCAGATGAATAATCTAGAAGAATGTACTAAACTAAACGTTATAGTCACAGAAATTAATAACAGTATTTTAGTGTATGCGGCCAAGAAAATGCCTGGGTCTAACTAAAAACGTAATTTTTCCCTTTGCTCCTAGGAACTGCTTCCAAAGTTCCATTTACTACTTTAAAGGTACTGATAATTTTACACAAATGACACCGATAGATGTCTTTCTGAGTTACTGCATTCGCAGAATATCCTCAGAAATACTCTGAAAATATTTAACCAGGAAAGCCAAGTAAAAATCAATTTAGTTACTTGTGGAAGTTACAGAGAGAGAAGGTCCATGCAGCAAACTAGAGAAACATGGGACAAAGCAGAGCAGGAACTGTGACCTTAAACTTGCATCGTATTTGAAGTTTTGAGAAAATATCTTGAAGAGGGTACCTTGGGGGAAAAGAAAAAGGGGAGGGCAACCTGCACTTCTTACCTTGGTTTGGCAGTACTGGATTTCCCTTTCCTACAGGTAACTGTGTCTTCTCTGTGATGATTACTGTTTTATGATCCTGTCTATATTTTCTCTTGTTAATCTATTTTTTAGAAGAAACTGTCTTTTCTTCACATAATCTCATATGAAAGACAGCTATAAAACAGATGTGATCACCGTAAGTCAACCCCTGGCCTTCAGGCTCTTGAAGTTTATCAATATCAGAAAGTTAGCGAGGATGAGTGTCATTTATTTTAAAATATTTAGAAGAGAAAGAATTGTCTCTTTAAGCAACTATTCTGAATATTTAACAAATTTGCAGGGCACTATCTAAACATAGGAAAACATTCTTTCTGCTAAGCAGTACAAATCAGGAAATTGGATTTTTTAAATTAGAATTATTATTTTAGGAAAATGCGCAAATATTTAATAGTGACTACTTCAAGCTGAACGTCAGATATAAACTGAAGCCACTATTATCATCACCCTAGATCCATCAGCAGATGAGACAACTCAGATGAACTGTTTCAAGAGAACATAACTAAGATGGAAAGTAATCTGCAAATTATTTTACAATGGCAATTAGTCTGACGCTTGCTTTCACTTCTTACTTCATAAAAAATACTGTACTTTTCAATAACAGACCTCAATCTGGTACTGAACTAGTAAAGTCAGCGTAGTCTAGATCATTATAGTGATACTCTCATCATTAGGTGAACAGGGAATTAGAAAACTTTAAAACTAGAAAATTTTAAAATCCTTCATATACGGATTTAGGGTTTTCTCTAAATAGCAACTTAATCCTTTTCACTAAGAGAGCAGGTATGGAGAGGACATTTAATCTTGAGCTTAAGGCATGGAAGGAAAATTCAAAATTTGGGATCTGATGTGAGAACAGAGATTTGGGGCAGACATGCTGAAAACCTTCAGTATTACCTCCGTTTATTATCTTTAAGCTGAGGATAATAATTCACCCATTTCTTATCTGCATTATCATTTCATTATCCCAACTGAGAAGAAAGCTTATGAGAATGAAGTCCAAGGTCTTCTGTTGCCTACTTATTCTGAGCTTTGATTATGACTATTTGCATTAGGGTCACACCTTAGTGCCTCTGTCTCATTATTCTAGAGGCTGCACAAACATCAAAAAGATAGCCCTGAGCTTCAAAGAATTTACGATCTAATGAACTGTGATAAATTGCAGTAACCTCAT
Source organism: Formicarius rufipectus (assembly GCA_013399695.1). NCBI lineage: Eukaryota > Metazoa > Chordata > Aves > Passeriformes > Formicariidae > Formicarius > Formicarius rufipectus. Next base: position 2,452,857 of record VXAU01002749.1, read on the forward strand.
GGAAATGCACAGCACAATTTCAGTTAGTACCTCTGAGTATTACTGATGAAAATCAATATAAAGCATCGAACTCCATTCTTCCTTGTACACATCAAACAGCAAGTACTAATACAAATAAAAAGCTATAAGCAGTAAAAAAAACGAAGAGTGCTCCTTGATTTTGAAAATGAGAAAACATGTGAAAAGCTCCAACTTTCCTAACTCCCTCTCTTTAAAACTCAAAACTCAAGCCCCAAACCCATATGTAGTTTTGAAGCTTTTAAAATTAATTTGACCATTGAGAATGCACATGAAATTTTGTTGAATGCTTTTTCATTTTGAGAAAGTGTTCAGTTTTAATAGCTGCAGGTCCTTGATACCTCATAAACTGTAATTTGGGATATAGCCTCTAAATTCTGGCTTAGGAAGACCTACACATTCCTGACTCAAACAGATTTGTCAGCAGTAAACCTATTTTCATAAGTAGACAAGATTTCCCTCCCATTTAATCTTTTATGTCTGTGTGATTTGCTGAGTTACTTATCCCTGTCCTCCTAGTATCTGTCCACTCAGAAGCACCTAAGAGCTACAGCAAAAACACAGGGTAGGGTTTAGGGACCTTTCTAATCCCTGGTTCAAATTATCTGGTCCTTCAAATGCAACCCCTGGTTCCAACATTAAGATGTGAGGGCTATCCATGTTTCTCCCTTTTCTCCCTTTTCAGTATTACTACAGCAACAAACCAAACAACTAGAAAACAAGAGGAAATTACTAGATTTGATTTCCCTTAAGGATTCAGAATTAAGAAAATATTACATATGTAAGTATACAGTAGGAAAAAAATGAAGGTTTACACCTATCACTCTTTTAGTGGCCAGTAGTAATTTCTATGATGCAAAACATTTTAACAAATCTTTACAAGTTGGTTCATGTAAATATTTCTTCTTTACTATGTTCCAAACCAGAAATTATTGATTCCTCTAGTAACTTATATCAAAAATTGTCATGTTCAAAGTTCAAAATGTTTTTTAAAATAAGCCAAGGTTGGCTTGACACTTTCTGAATCAGAATAATCTGAAAGAGGCATTTCTGAGAGAAATATTCATTACGGTCCAGGATCCACAGCTGACTAGTGTACATTACTATTTTATTAAAGTTAATGAAGTCAGAGACTGCAGCTGCTGGCTTGTCCAATGGTTTATTGAGGATGAATCCTCATGGAGATCAGCATGTGTGAAACTTCTTCTGAATGATGAACAGTCTGGCAGTTGGATAGATTCCCATAGTCTTGTTTTTGTCTGTAAAATTGTATGTCCTTGTAAAAGTGTCTGTTGAAAAAAATGTGCCAACCTCCTATTGTCTATGAAAGAACATCCTAATTATTTTATGTTAATGGAAGATGTAAGAAAGCAGTTGCTCCATCAACATAGAAAGGGTGAGCATACAGAATGAGACAGCTTTGTCAAAAATAAATATTTGAGACAATAAAGAGTTAATTCATCTGCAGATCTGATTCTAATTTAAAGCAAAACAATCTATAAACATCGGTGGGCCACCCAGCACTCAAGTACAATAATGCAGATGTCTGAACTATACAGCCTATTGATTCTGGTGTCAGACATGTAACTCACTTGACACTTGACAGTCCAGAGGCTGAAAGGCCTCCTTACAGAAACCTCACATTCTCACAGCTGACAGCTCACATGGAAATATAACTGTGCCCAAGGAATCCTGGAGGGAATGTTAATGAGGCTAATTGGCAGCTTCAAGCAGACTTAAGAAGAGGCAAGGGAATAAATATCAGCAACAGAGAGGGAGCAGAAAGGGATGTAGAGAGCTGAGTAAATCTTTGCTGATCTTTAGGTCTTTAGAGCACCCATCCTTTTTCTTTGCCCTCTTTTTTTCTAGTTAATTCTGTTTGGACAAACCTCAGAGTTTTGTTCAGTTGTCTTGAATGCATGTGGGATCACTCACTGACTGTTGGTGCCTGTTCTTGCCTGACATGGAGGAATTCACAACTCTGAGCATCCTTCACAGTAAAGTGAAGATTTGTAGTCAATACTAAGTTATTCTTTCTCTGAAGAATAAGAAAATGACATTGTTAAAGCTGCTACAAAGAATTCTAATGATTTTGAGACAGATTCTGGGGAAGGTCAGCAATGTGACTGTTCAAAACTTATTTTTAAACTTTTATTTCGCATGGTATCTTTAGAAATATGCTTTAGATGCTGTGTTTGATACTGAATCATAGAATGCCTTAGGTGTGAAATGGTCTCTAAGATCAAGTGCAACTGTTAACCCAGCCCTGCCAAGTTCACTGCTAAACCACATCCACACAATGTTTAACATTTTCGAGGATGGTGGTTCCACCACATCCTTGGGCAGCCTGTTCCAACACCTCACCACTCTTGCAGTGAAGCAAGTTTTCCTAAAATCCAACACAAACCTCCCCTCGCACAGCTTGAGGCCATTTCCTCTTCTCCTGCCACTCATTATCTGGGAGAAGAGACCAACTCCTCCCTGTTTCCAACTTCCTTTCAGGTTGTTGTACAAAGCAGTAGGGTCTTCTCTCACCCTCCTTTTCTGCAGGCTAAACTGGGTAGTAGCTGAGGCTCCGTCATCAGCTCCTCATAACACTTTTATTCTAAATGCCATACTGTGAAGAATTTCTGTTGAGCATTGCTATTATTACTGCAGAAAAAAAACCAACAAACTTTTTCTTGCCTTTTCTATATATTATACATGTACACAAATATATTCCCCTTTCAGAACTCCTTGGATTTACACAAGGCTGTTCTACCTGCAACAAAAGCTTGTCTACACCAAGAATCATAGTTTACATAAAGAATAATCCAATAATCACAATCTACATAAGGAACCATAATTTATACAACAAAAATAATCCAAAGAATGTACCATCCACACAAGTCTTCCATGCCAGATAAGTCAATACCACAGGATCCCTTGTTGCAGATTTTCAAATTTAACCAAAACAACGTACACGCTTAGGAAATCAAATCTTACAGTGAAAAGTTTCAAAGCCCCTTGATCCAGAAAGAAGTTTCCCGTACATATATAAACTACATGCCCCATAATCCAGAAGTCATACAAATTCCAGTAGTTTCACATTCCAACCCTTATACATTTGATTCCAAGATTAAATAGAGCGACACTCACCCAGTTTTAAAGCCAAACAGAAGCCTAGCAACCACCTGTGTCCCAGAAACTTGAATCCTAGTTCCTCATGCTAAGCACAGCCCAGTAAGGAGCAACATACAGCAGGTTCCTGTAAGGGCACACCAGCAGGGGAGCTCCTCAGGCCCTGCAGAGTGAGGTGAGCCCTGGGAGTGGAATTGTTTCCCTCAAGCTGAATTCACACTTGAAAGTTTTAACTAAGTCGAACTTGAACGTGAAGGACAGCTGGACCAACTGCTATGGCAGCAGAAGCCCCTCAGTGAGACACCAACATCCACTTTCTTCTTAAAGCCACGGGCCACACAGCAATCCCCCAAACTGTGTAATTCCTGAAAACACTCCTGCATTCCCAAACCGCTGATGGACAACCAGTTACAGGGCACAGTGCAGGCACTGTGTACCTGGCACCGCTGACGTACAAATGGGAGGCTGTGGAAGAAAGAACTGGACAACTTAGAAGGAATTTTCCAGGCATACAGGATTGGATTTAGGAAAATCAAATCTCAGCTGGGGTAGAAACTGCTGAGGTGCATGGTGGTGAAGGTTGGGAAAAATGGAATTGTGCTTGTTCAGCTTGAATGTGATGAGTCTGGTGCACATGTGCATGTGTGTTGTGTGTAAGGCTGAGAGCCACAAGCTGCAGAAAATTACAACTAAAAACAAGGGGGAAAAAAGCCATAATAGAAAGGAATAAGTCCAGGAACAGGGGGTCCAGAAGCCATGAATCGCTGCCTCTGCAGGTACTAAAACTTGATTGCATGAGGCTCTGTTGTGTATCACCTGGTTTTGAAGTTATTTTGCAGATGAGAAATCAACTGGATCATCTCCAGAGACCACTTCCAATCTAAATTATGCTAGATTCTTACAATTCAATTCCAAAAGCAAATCCTAATACAAATGCAGTGCAGCCAAAGGACAACTCTAATATTCAAAGACACATAGGAGGTTCCATCTTTCTGAAACTGAGGGTGTTTCAAAGTCCAACAATGAGCTAAATCTCTTGCAGCTTTACATTTTCAATCCAGATTATAGCTGTTAGTTATTATATCTGAGTTCCAAATAACTGATTCTAGAACATTACAAAAAACAAACAAACAAAAAACTAACCAAACAAAAAAAACCCACAGTCTAAAGCTATTAATTGTTTAAAAATAATTTTTCTTTGATAAGAGAAATGAAACCTAGACTACTCAGAGTTGAAGAAAAATACTGTAATTAAGTATCTGGGTGCTAAAGAGGATGGTTGTGAAGGCAATCTAGGTGAGAGAAAAGCTGCTTGGATACAAAGAAAACCTAAAACTTACCTAGAACAGGGAACATTCCAGGGCTGAGCCAGGCTACAGATCAGCTTCAATGCAGACTTAGGGCTCTGTCTCCATTCTGCTTTATTAGAGTTTTAACATATTTCTTAATAAATTACTGAGTGAGGGACTTAAAATACTTCTAAGATCCTATGCCCCATACACTACCCTTAATTGGTATGATCTATTTTTCATTTCTTCCATGAAATTATAGCTTCCATCACTTACTTGCATTGTAAATGTTTCATACTGAAGTTATGACATGCAGTACTTCATAAGGAAAGTGGAGCTAATGAAGAGACCAAAGGTTCATGAGCAGAACCTGAGAGATGAAAGCTCTGAAGAACAGATCAATAGCTGCTGGTTTGTCTTTCAGCTGCAGTTTATAAGGTATGACTCACACAACCACTATTTTTTATCTCACCTCCCCAGTTAAATTACCTTTTCTTTTTTAAACTAGAATCTACCAAAAATATTTCACTGAAGCCCATACACTCTATTGGTTGCTTTACCTAAGGGAAAAAAATGAAATATCATACATTACACTAAACTCCTTTGCATTATTACACACGAAAGGATTTTAAGGAAGAAAAACTGGAATTGTACATAAACTTCATTTCTTGAAGCAAATCATATTCTGGAGAGTTATAATAATCTGTAGAGCCTGAAGTTGTGCAGCTGGGTATTTTATACTTACAGAGGGCTACAGACACCTGGAAAGAGACCACTGATATGTCAAAACCACACTGTTGCTATTCTGTGATATTTTCTAAACTCCTCAGCCACTGGCAAGCCATAAAAGATGCCAGTGTTCCAACTGGAAACAAGTCACATTTTCCACAGCAATAGTAAATGGACATGGAAAGATGAAACTGTAGGTGCAAGTGTCCACAGACACTACAAGCCTTGCAAAATGATCCTGACGTGTTGCCGTGAAGGGGAAATTGTGGGTTCCTCAACCATGCCCAGCATGCATTCATCCCATCTTGGAATTTGTGTGCATTCATATGCAGATGGGATGGACACTTCTCTGCAAATATTACTCAACTTCCACTACTCTACAGTGATACACTATTGGAAGTAGAGCGGTGGGTTTGTGCTCCAAAAGAGTGGGCCAAGATTTGGGAGGTGCAGACGTAATTCTTGCCTCTTTGAAAACCTCAGGCGAGGCAGACTGACAGCTTTTCAAAAGCGCTCGGTACCCCACAGAGCTTTCTGAGAAACTAAAAAAAGTTGAGATTTTAAGGAGGCTGAAATATTCACCAGTTTTCAGCGAGACAAAGAGCAACTGAAACTGCTTGATGCTGAACAGTTAAAATGCAGCTCCTCTGCTTCAGCTACTTATAGGAGATGATTGTTGATGTTGAAAATTTAGACACAATTCTTCTTTCCTAGTCATTTATTCTGTAGATTTGTGGATGTCATGCTCCCTTCTTCCACTCTTTTTCCACTTTAAGCAAGATAGAATAGCCATGTCTGTTTCCCTGAAGCAGAGAAGTCTGTTGGCAGTACTTGTTGTAGATTAAATATTTTCTGTTTCATCTACACAATTATTCATCTTTGGTATAATGAACTCCAAGTTTAGTTATTTCTGATGCATTACAGTAATTAAAGTTCAGATTTGCATTTCCTTGTAGAATTACAATTTTCTGCTTTCCTATCTCATTGGGTATTTTCACAACACCCATTTTTCTTGTGCTTAAACACTAAAGTAATTATGATCACATCCAAGACATTTTGATACTCTAATGAAAGTTAATTGGTATTAAGTTATTAATTCTAATTATAATAAATTAAAAGTAGGAAAACTATTTCTTGTAATGCCCTCTTCTATTTCATTAGCTTCCAATTTTCAGCATTCTCCTGTTCTGTTTGAAATATCTTACTAAAACTTCATCAGAGAACTTTAAGTATAATTTTTAATCCTGCACCTTGCATCTCAATTGACTTGGAAAAGCGATATGCAATTTGCGCTGACATTTTTTCATTAACTATTTCTACTAATAAAATTGGGATCATTCTGTAATATGCTAACCACAAAAAGAGAATTGCTATAGTGGCAACAAACTTTTGTAGGAGTGCAGTTTATGCCATGAAAACATGGCTTTGATAATACTGATAGCGATATGCAGATATACAAGAGACATAATTGCACCTAGAGCTCTGCTACTGTAGTTGCATCCTTTACCTATGAATCTTGCCCAAAATGCCTCCTACAGAAGAGTACTGTCTCCAATTCCTCAGTGGGAAAAAAGTGTAAGGAAAAAGAAATTACATAAAATTGAAGACCTAAATAAAGTGTTTATTGTACTAAAGTGAAAACTAATAGTATTAAGTACTGTCAAGGAAGGTCTTTTTGTTACAGTCATCGAGGCTGGAAAAGACCTCCAAGACTGAGTCCAACCATTAATTTTTATTAATTTTTTTTTGGTACTGTTCATTTAAAGTTTCAAATTTAAACAATGAGAATCATAAACACACATATGACAACATAAAAAGTTTTAAAGTAGGTGTCGACTAAGCCATAGGACAGTAGCTGTCCCAGCACTGGGAAACCATCACACCTCTAGGTAAAATAAACTCCCCAGGGATCAAGTGCCACCATGGTACATTTAACAGCAGCTCATCAGCCTGGTGCAAGGTCACAGTTCCGGACTCCCTACAACACCAGCAGCCAACACAAACATCAGGCATGCAAAGCAGAACCTCTAATCTGCAAAATGGAAAGCTGGGCATGTGGAAAACTGATACAAGTCAAAAAAAATAAACATGTAACTATTAAGGGGATTATATACACAGTTACTACAGAGAGACACAGTAAACATTGCTGGTTTGGGTAACTTTTTATATGCAGAAAGGCACCACTCGGGGCAGCATGAGCTGCATGATGACAACCACCAGTCCATTTCTAAGGCTGCAGTCTCACTCTGCCATAAACTCACACTTTGATCACTTCTGTTCAGCAGAAAGGAAATAGATTTCAAGCCAAGAGAACTAACTTAAAGGCAAAAGAGAATGTTTTTCCCTACAGTATGGAACACAACACAAATACCTATTCTTAATTAAGCAACATGGCAGAAAAAGTTGACACAGAAGAGAAGTTTGAGTTTGCCTTAGCACTTTACATCCTGGTAATTTTAAACCTGCCATACCACTACATCAAAATGAATCCATATTTGATACTATGCTATGAAGACTCTTTTTTGGGGGGAAAAAAAACCCAACTGTGTGATCAATAAGCGTCCATTTGGAGTGACATCACAAACTGATGTTGAAATTCAGGGTTCAGTAAGCCAAGATTTCATATCCAGAACATTGTGAAGTATGTGGAATCATTATCAGTGCTTTCTACAAGACAAAGACTGGGGACATCAATAAGATTTGGGGTTAAAAAAACCTGAACCCAACAAAACACCAATCACAAAACAATGACAGTAACAGAACAAACAAAATCAAATGAAAACAAACCACAATCCTCAAAACCTCCAAATCCTCATCAACTTACACCATACACCAAAGAATGCCCAAACAAGAAAATTTCAAAATAACAAGTACCACGAAGAGTGTTGGAAAAGAGAGAGAAAGGCAATTAAGATTTTTTTTATTTAAGGGCTTCCTTATGAGACTCATGACTCCTGGGTTTTACTTCCATAAGAAACAACTCTCATCATGTTTTCTTGCAAAAAGGATTATCACCACAAATCATGTTCTGAGAGATAACAAGACATCACAAATTCTCTAATTAAAAAGTCCTCTCCAACTGGCAGAGAAAAAGACCAGCTGTCTATATTGCAGAGTTCTTTTAATTTCCAGTCCACTTTGCTAGGATTTTTTTTTATAAGATAACAGTCAACTCCTGAACTGCATTTTATCAAGAAACTTCCTTTAATTCTTAAAGATGCCTTAGATATCAACAAAATCTATTTTCCCAATAAGCTTTCCTTTCTCTGATCATCACTGAAGATTAGTGTGAGAGAAACGATTTTTTGTGTCTTATAAGGAAAAACTCTTCCCTCCTCATAATCTGCATTCAGAAAACTGTGTAGCAGAAAACAGCTCACTTGCCCATGGACGAACATCTCTGGTGTTGCTTTTCATCAAGTTGATTTGATTTTCTGAACATTTTTCACTCACATGATCACCTTATTGAAATAAATCAGACAAAGTGTTGCCTTTTCCTCTCAACAAATACAGACGATACATGAGTAGAATGTTATAGAATTGAAACAATATGAACATTTGGAAAAAATCCCTGAGTCTTGTTCAATACTTGTGTCATGAATGCTTTCTGAGTCTTTATTCATTATTTCACAATGGAGTTACAAGTCATGAAATCAATATGACTACAGTTAAAAATCAAAATATCACAAAACTCAAATAAGGTACTAATAGATGTATGCTGTCCTCTTAAAATGAAAAGCATAGTAAAACCTAATGAGAATGGCACCTGAGAAATGAAGTGGAAATATTTTCTAGATTTAAAAATGTCTGGATATGCCATCTAATGTCATAAAAGCTGTACGATGTTATTGCAAGTGTCAATAATTAAAACAGTATGAGAACCCCATAATCCCACTTCCAGAGCAGAGGAATTTTTGGCTAGCTTTTAATCAAATAACTGACACTTCTAAATAATAATTTTTTTACTGTGATCCCATTAAAAAAAAAAAAAGGGTTAATTGTCACGATGTCCAAGTCCACAAGACACAGTTCTGAGTGGCTCTTCATGAGGCCAGGAGCCCCTAGTTGTCAAATAAAACAGTCTGACTGCATCACACAAAAGTGGAAGTTCTATTCTAAGCCCTCATCATGGGTAAGTTACAGTGTGATTCAGGAATGGTGGATAAATGTTTGCATTAAGGCACCTTTATCCTCCTCTGTGCAGGGATCTTACAAAGTACAAGAAAGAACTATTTTAACACACCATTATGTATATTTTTAAAACCAATACACTTTATCAAAACTATCTAACAACACACTGCTATAGTGAAATATTAACTAAGACATATTTCAGAGATTGGTGGATCCGCACAGTTCTTATCTTATTTTTAACTTTATCAATAGAGCTCTTCACATGTATCTTTCTGCAGAATATTAGCAGGTTTCTTCCCTCATTTTACTGTTAACAAAGGTCATCTTGCGGATCCCATCATTATCATTGAGGCCTGGGAAGCTTTTTTTGGCTCTACTGTCTGAAAACCTGCATGTGCTCCAACAGTTAATGTCCTTAAAAAACCCAACAAAATCAACAAAACTCAAACCAAACCCACCATATACTGTAGTACATTGCAGATTTCTGTAAGTGCTCTGGCAGACCTCAGAGGCCACCAGCACAGAGGTCAAGGAGGCCCTATAAGGTCAGAAACCACAATAAAGAGGAGCAGAACTGCAGAGGACACAGGCATATATTAGCCTTTTTTGGGTCAGTAGTCTTCTTAATGAGGCTGAGAACAGACCACCTTTAGACAGGAATTCTCTATCCTTTCTTCTACTCCAGAAGTTTCTGATGCTCTTGTTTCTACAGTTACCACCACTTTGTCACCATTTTCTTTATTCTAGTTTTTTTTTCAGCACCTACTCATAAGATTATGCTCTTAAGAAAGACAATGAGATGTGAAAGATGAGGGAGGTTTCTTTTTTTCCTCTTGAAGCCCACAAATGAACAGACATTGTTCAATGCGTTAAAAAAACCTCATAGCTTCAGCTTGCACTTGAAACAGATGGCTCAGTCACCCCAGCAAGTAATCCTCCTCTCAAAAAGTGCAATATAAAGCCAAGGTGTTTGGCAAGGCTACACAGTTAAATGGTAATACATCCTTTGGTAAAAAATTCAGTATGAGAACACACAGAATGAAAAAAAGTTCAAAACCTGGCAAGGAGCAGAAGGAGACTCAAATTTCCACTACAAACACTTGCTCCCTTTGTGGCACTGCTAACCAAAAGAAAATTTCAAACACAACAGCAGGGAGCCTGAGTCCCATCCTGTGAAATAACATTTTAAAATGCATATTGAGAAACATAATTTTTAATATTAGAAATATAAAAATCTTACTTATTTAATGTTTTAATAGTAAGAAATACCAATAATAGAAGAACCTTCTCCAGACTGGACCACAGTGGAATCTTATTGAATTACCCTCACAGTTTTGGCAAGTCATATTCAGTTTACTCTGAGTTATGCTGATTACTCCATATTCCCTCCTCCTTTTAGTAAACTATTTTCTAAGCTGTTATTTATGTAAGATGCATTTCCTGTCAATGGATGTCATTAGAGAAGTTTAAGTACTATTATAGAATTATGTTGTAATTGAGATAAGAAAACAGGAGTAAGACTTCTGGTTTTACTGTGCAAAAGTGCCACTATTATTCTACAACATTTCCTGAGTATTTGACATTTCAATATATCCAGCAGATAGGATCGTTACTCATTGCCTTTGCTATTGTTCAAAACAAGATTCTGCCATTAATTTTACTGTTTAAAGTACTGTAAGCATGCACCCTGATGTTAAGTTCCTTTGCACTCAAAACTGCCATCCATTTAGCAGCCATTAAAAGGAAAGACCATCAAGCAGAAGAGAAACACTGATTTGTTTTCTAGAAAACCATCACATTCAGAACAAGGATCAATTGGCCATTAAAAACAGGAGACCTGCAAACAGACATTTACTAGATTTTTATTCATTATTTCACTTGGCAAATTTCTGTCTCTGCAGTTTTCAAATTAAAAACAAGATAGAATGTGCTGTGCTCTAAAGGTATGGGGAGAAAATAATTGCATATTTTCTTACCTTTGCATTATAGGGAATATAATGCTTTGATAAGGCTTCAGGAGTGTGCATCCATGTTTTGTCTACAGAAAAGCAAAATAAAAGAAGCACTGAATAGGTTATTCAATTGTTAATGTAACTATAATAGTATCCATCTGGAAAATAGCAATCATTCTTCCTTTTACTCAGAGAAGTATTTCTTAAGTAGTTATTGGGCTGGACGGAAATATCTCACACCTTCCCAAACATTAGATGAAAGAACCTGGTTACTTCTCGGGCACACTTTCCATTTTAGCTTGATTTTCCATAAGAACTCCAGCTCCTCCCCCCAAATGTACTTCTTGGCCTAAGGCTGTTTGCTTTCTGCCTGAGATCAGTACCTTCTGCATCCTGCTGCTAGTTAAAGCAATGACCCCACGGGGTGCTTCTGATGATGGAGCTTTTGTGAGGAGTTATGTGCTTTTTCTGCTTAATTACCAAGACACAGGAAAAATTATCAAAGCTATAACTGACAGAAAGAAGCCCCAGTCCTTAAATAAGAAAGAGGAAGCAGATCAGATTCACTGACTCACAAGTTCAGGTTGTCTTTAATCTTTCCTTACATATCCTCAAAAAAACCTGCATATTTTCCTTTACTTTTCACAAGACAGTGCTATTCTCTTAGTTTTCCTGCTGCATGTTTCATATGGTGATATGATTCCATAATTGTCAAATACTCTTCCCTCCTTATTTTAATGCCCTTTTTGATTGTTCTACACAATTTAAGGTGAAATTCCAAATGCAAGAAAAAGCTTTTTATTAACAAGTTTAGGATCAGTTTTTTTTGAAGTTCTCTCATTTGAGAGTGTTTGAAAAAAACCAAAAATATATTCCAAAATATGAAGTTGCATTACCACCCATTTGAGAGATTCTGTAACACCAAGTAGTGTTTTATACAGCAGATATTGAATATTTAGTGGTATTTTCTACCTTGACATTATTCTGTTTTAAATTAGCATGAATTAAAGTCATAAATATGAAACCTTATTGAATTAGCTTAAAGCAAAATTCCACTCTTGGACATTCACAAACAATTCCCTTTGCCTTGATTTGGAGATGCAGTTAGAGCAACTACTGACTTCTTGGTTAGTAACACATAAGAACAATAAAATCCAGTTCACTTCAAACCATTGAGGATGAAAAGCTGTGGCATTTATTGACACTAAAGCATTAACCAAGTATTTTGGAATATAGTGAAGCAAGAAAACGGTTAAAACAAGATATTCACCACAGTCACCACTGTAACAGGATCAGAGCTGCAAAGCTGGGAAAATGCCTTTCTTGAAGCAAATTTCATTCTAGATGACAGTAATGTTCAGGTCCATTACTGAAGAGTGATATTATCACTTGTTAATTAAGGAAGAATGATTTGTCCATTCAGCAGCACCCAGGAGTACCATTAGGCACTGAAGTGGCTCTTCCTTTCATTTCTGGCTTGAGATTGGAATACCAGAACTCATTTCCTGGAGTATTTTAAGACCTGAAACCTGATCTCTATTTTAACACAATATCAAAAGCTGATGTTATCCACAAGTAAAAAATGACCATCTATGTGCATTTTTGAATTAGGAATGTGAGAAGAAAGCCTGTCAACCCAACAGATAAGCTGAAGCCCAGACAAGCATACTGGTGACCTGCAAGTGCCCATTTCAGCTCCATCACGTGCATTCATACTGCTAATGTCAGTGTTTGATTTACCCATTTCCTGCACATCAATTGTTTATTACCTTCAGTAAAGATACTGTCATATTTATACATTCATAAAGGAAAATGAACCTCCTCAGAAAATAACAACAACCCTCCATGCATTTCATGCCCACTGCTGGCACAAACAAGGGAAGGGCCTGTAGCTACTAAAGCAATTTTACAAGCAAACAATTGACTAGACGGGTACCAGTGACACTACTTATTCCTTGCAAATGTTTCCTCCTCCCTTCTTCCCATCCCCAAGCAGGGCAAGTTCAAATCTGGAAAAAAAGTTATTAGTTTGGGAGTCAAGTGTGAAATGCTGGTCTTAATTCAGCATCTGGTCATCTTTCTAATGTTATTATTAGGTACAAAGCTTTACTTTAATTTTTTCTGTGAGATCATCAAGTTGCCTACCAACCTCCAACTGTAATGCTAGAGGGATTCCATCAAGGAATTACACTGCTAGTCAAGTATTACCATAGCTGTTGGCATCCCTAGTTAGGGGGAAGATTAGGAAATATGGATGGGTGCTCTCAGCTCAAAAGGAAATCAGTAACTCAGCAGGGTACCAAAAAGATGCCTGGATTCTACAAGTCTCATGCTGTTGATTAAAATAGTGAATCAGCAACCAGAATTTCCAACATCCAGATGTAGATCTGCAGACACTGACACATAAATATTAAAGTTTTCCACTCACACTAGAAACCCAGTTCCTAGAAGCAAGTAATAATTACAGCGTGCTGGAACTTCTGAAAGGACTCCTAAAACTAAATGAAATCAATACAAGGCAAAATTCATGTTGATAGCAAAGATGTGCAAAAAATCACACCTGCTATTATGGTTCATTACTAGCATTTCCTTCTGAATTGTAAGCTCTGATTTTGGACTTAAACCACTCTCAGCTGCTGTGTGAAATACTGTTTAGAGTTAGACCAGTTTCACAGCGGTTGAGAAAGATCAAATTTCAGACATATTGCACCTAATAAACCAGAAAAATAGGAAAAAAGAAACCTATAAAACAGATATTTGTTTAAATACCTGATGTAGATGTGCCTTTTGGTTTGCATGATCCCTCACTTTTTAATTTAAATTTTTAAAGTGTTTTCACAGTTTAACATTTAATTATTAATTCTGAAGTAACAAAATACGCAAACTTAAAATAAAAATCACAGCTCGTATTATTGTTTTATTAGTTCTACAGCAGCAAGTGTTCTAGACACTTAATACTAAATAAAACAGTAAGTCCTAAAGAAAAAAACAAAAGTCTAGATAAAACCAAACCTGACAACCACATGCATCTAATGTTAGCAGCAGCAGAAAGTGAAAAGGGACTGATGCTAGCACGCTGGGTGAAAACTAGTTATTTTAGATTTTGTCTGAAGCTCTTAATCTAGGTTGTCTTAGCATTTATATTAAAGTTTAAAGAAGTGCCCAGTTCTTTTTTGAGAATTATAACTTTGAGCCTCCCAGAGTCCATTAAAACCTAAGTAGAGTTTAGCTTGAATGAGGTACAACAAACTCTAAGAAGTTAAAGTCTAATTGTGTGGTGGTTTTGTGGAACATGCTGGCACTGCGTGGAACAGGAGATGTGAAGAAGGGTCACCGCCCAGGTTTCAAGGGCACAGGGTAAGCCGCAGCCCTGCTCCAAGAGAATTAGTAACCCTGGAAGTGGTCTCTACACACCACCTTTTCAAGTGCATGGTGTGCTAACTGTGACACAGGATTCCAGAGCACCCCTGGAGCAACAGCACAGCGGCCCATACAATTTTTGAAAGAACTGGAACTGGGTGGGAGCTTCTCAGGTTCTGCCCCTGCCAGAATACATTTGTCCAAGGGCAGTAGGAAAACTCCCTAAAATTAACACTGCAAGACCCAGGATTTGAGACACAGAATTGCAAGTGTGGAGGCAGGGGGTGGGACACTCCCATGGTCAGCAGATCAGAATTCTGACTCCTTTCTGACCCACCTTGAACCATGCCAGCCCCTTTCCATTATAAAGGGAACATTTCCTTTACCATCTGCATTTTATATCAAGTGCTTGGTCATTACACAACCAGGGAGCCCCAGGTGGGAGCCATTCCAGTGGCCTCTGCAGCATTGGGGGAGTTGGGAAGAGGAACATGCTGACAAATCACACATTGAAGTCAATAGACTTGGGGACTCCATAAAGTACCCAGAAGAACTGGGCTGCACTCAGAGCAGGATGACATTAGGTCAGATAACAGCACAGCTGACCATTTATCTACCAAAAAGGAAAGTGATAACAGTGCCAAGAAATCCTTCTCCCTCTGAGATTAATTTCTCTGCCTATTACTGCCCAGAGAGATTATAGAGTGGAATGTTCACACTGAAACTTTAGTTAACTGCCTCCCTGAAACCCACTCTCATTATTAATTAATTAACATTAATTAAAGAATGTGTCTAAAGCATTTATCAAAGCATGTGAGACATAGTGGCCACTCACTTAATATGATGAACAGAGAAAGATACTGATGTTAACATTTATTTTTTTTTTAGTGCCACGATAAAAATACAACAATTTCTAGCACAGAGAAACTAAATCCTTTAGTCTTTATCAAATCAAAATCTCTCACATCAATGAATGTTTTTCTTGCTAACATCTTGAAAGTGTCTTTTCCTCCTGTTTTACAAAACTTGCCATGAGAAAAAGATCATTTTATGTGTCAATCAGCCTAACAGTCTCCTGAAGAAGTGCTCATCCCAGGAGGTCAGTGCTATACCCAGGCATTACTGCCCCAGGGAACAAACAGCTTTTTCACTTCAGTGTGTGCATAAATGTACCTATATCTTCCATTTTTCCTAGAGTATCTATTTTTCTGTAAAGAAAACCTTCACAATGAGGCCTACAAGAACTGTCATCCTGCTAAATAATTTCCTTTACCCTGTACTGCAGCAGAAACAGGAGGCTCTCACAAGCCTCACTTAGGTTAGTCAGACAAAAATGTAGAATCTGTCTTCTAGACTACAGCAGGCAACAGATGAACTGATAGGCTGAGCTGTGAGACTTAATGCTTTGTACCAGAGTTTTCATCAGAATGTAATACCTGAATACCACTAACAAACATAAATCTAGCTGTATTACTTCATAGTTCAGCTGTAGCATTTGTTCCAGCCACCTTCTGGAGGAATGACTGAGTAAAGTCTGGGTGTCTAATAGCAGTAATTTATTGAAGTTATTACCAACTTACTGTGATTAAGCAATTGAAATTGTAAGTCAGATTCTTCCCTCCTAGGCATGTATAGAGAAAAATAGCCTTCAAAATAAATAATTCAAAAATAGTTACTTTTGTTATTCTTTCTTTTCTTATTTTCGTTCCCCTCCAGACATGAAATGTTTTTTGGAGGTGTATTTATTCCTTGCCAAGACATAAGCTGCATCTCCCTAGAACAGAGTGATCTTTGCAGAATGCTTTGCCTTTCTGTGCCCTTCTCTCATAATGTTTAGGACCTGATGAATGGTTTCAAACAGCTGATTGCTATAATTACAAAATGGTACCACAGAATGCTGGGTTGGCATAGTTACAAAATGAAAACAAGTCTAGTATTTGCGTTTCTTCCAACAGTGACATTCACTGCATAACCTACACATTTTATGCTGTATAATTTTAAGATAAGGATGCTAGTATGTAGGTTTTGGCAAGAAAGGAAAATAGGATGAAACTAATATGTCAGTGCAATGATCAGCAAATCTTTGCTTTCACACTTTTCATTTATTGATGTTAAGAACTTTTAACAAGTTCAGCTTCCTAAATCAAAGGGAAAAACAAGAAAAATAAATCCGAGCTATTTAGCCCCTACCTCTTAGTCTTCTTGCCACAAGGAGAGCTACACTGTCTTTGATAAAAGCTTCTGGTTGAAGTTGAAAAAGATTACTGGCACAACATAATTTATTTTAAGTGATTGCATTTTCACAAGTTTTTACAAAGTATGTACAGATCAAGCCTCCAACTTCATCTCTCACTTTTTTTAGTTAAGAGTTCAGTGAACTATTCCAGTAGTACTATAAATAAAACTGGAAAATAACAATTAAACTTGTAAAACATGTTTAAAAGGCAAGTATTTTAAGAATTTCTTAATGTTAAAGTAAGAACATTACATAGGTACAGCAAAACAAAGGAAAATAAGCATAAACGGTACATTTAAGGCATAATTTTACTTTTTTAATTCAAGATGATTGAAATAATGTAATAGAGAAGTTAAATTTGAGCTTTTTTGAAGTGCAAACTGAAAAGAGAAGAAAGGAATGTGAGCAACCATTCAGAGCAACTACAATATGCACATCTGTAGCATCCTCTGGCTTAACTAACTAAGGTACACCCTCCTACGTACCTAAATGATTACATTTCACAAAACAGTATTTTCCTAAGTGATGTATTTTGGATGTTCTTTGCAATTTTTCAACATCTTTATAAGACAAATTGTTATAAAGCCAATTAGCCATTGTGACTCCTATCAAAGTATGGTTGGTACACATCCCAATTTCTTTCACACAGGATAAGACATCTTGTCTCCAGCTAGACATTCATCCAGTTAGCTCCCAGTGTACCTCTGCAACACAAGCATTTAGGCTGTGGGGAACTTATTTGCAGTAGTACCCACAACCTCTACATCACACACTAGTAACAGCTTATATCAAAGATTTATTAGCTGTAGAGCTCAGAAGATATGCTTGCCAAAACACTGTGTGAATCGTTTAGAATTCTGTAAACTAGCCTGTGTAAATTTTAAAGGGTAGAAACCATGAAGCTTAAGACTCCCTCAGTGCTGTTCCCCTTCTAAAACCAGGATTTAGTGCCTTGAGGTTAAGCAGCACGCACGTGTTCTGGAAAGGAGTTCTTCAGGTTTTGCAGAAGTAACAAATACTTACAGTGGTAAGTAAAATTCTTAACCTGCCTAGAATATTCTTTAAAGCAGGCAATAGATGAGTGCTGTAACACTTTTTTGAAGATAAGACAGACAAAGCAGGCAAAAAGAAATTATTATTATTAGGGTAACAGAAAGAAGAGAAAAATCAAAATCAGGCTTGGTTGCACAGACCCAACAAGAATCCTTTGGAGAAAGTTTCCAAAGCATCCTCCTCATTTGTATGCCTCCTCTGAAGACATACTGAAATCACTTATTTCCTAAGCAATTAGAACTGCCTTTCCTGCTTTCCAAATGTAAATATACTACTGTAAATACATGTACAGTTGCACACAAATGTTTGCAAACACACACTGCAGGACTAAATACTTCCTTTTCCCATCAGCAGAAGGCATTTGGTCATTGCCAAAACCAGGTGGTAACCCTGCACCTCTCCATGCTGGCATACGTGAATGGTACCCCATAGCCCAAGGAGAACAATGTAACAGTATAGATGATATTTAGAAAAACATATTCAGAAATTAACCCAAAAAAGGGACTTAATCACTGAATATTGGTTTTCCAACGACCCCATATTTAGAAACCCGAGGAGCAGTGTTTGGAACACACAAAACCTTTTAATGGAGATATTACAAAAGAATTCAGATAACAGATTTTGTGTTAAGTGAGACAAAAAAAGCACTTTCTTTTCCTCCAAGACTGCTTTTGAAAAAATTCTTATTAAAAAAAATTCTACAAACATGAAGGAGAAGTTTTTTTGAGGTGGGGGCAGAGCAGGAGATTTAGATCTAGTTGGGGGTTTTATTTTCCTGGCAGGTAAGATGTGCTTTTATGAAAGAACCAAGCAACAAGATTATAAAGCCTTTACAACTACATGAACATGTATTCTTTATGGTTATTATTCATAATGTGGAAATCCAGCACACAATAGCCTGTTGGTTTAAATCACTGATGTGAAATAGACTTTGACAAGACGAAAGAATTTACTTTAGGACTACACTTATCCCCATCACTCTCGGGGGCCTTCCTCTGTTGTCTGCTCATTCTGAGAAAAAAATATAAAATTAAACAGTTGTGACCTATGGAATACAGCATATGTTTATAATAAAAATAAAGAACATATTATAGCCAGTCCATTCACATAAAAGAGCATCCTATAACCTTTAATTGCAGTGTTTTTCTGTGTTAGTCTCTGCCCATTAAATGCATCCGTCTACGATTTCATAAATGAGACTCATAAAAAGCCATTGCACAGAAATGTTATTGCTGAAACTTACGATTTAAAACAGGTCATTACTTCAATATATTCTATTTAGCATTATAAAGACCATCTACACCTCATGGGCTGGTAATTGGCACCAATTACCAACCTTACAAACTGGTATCATATGGAAAACAAAAACCCAGAAAATTTAGATTCCTGCATGGATTGAGCTTCATGCCATAACTAAACCAAGGCTGCCATTTCTTATGGGACAAAGGAGGACCACTGAGGTGCAGCAAATAAAAAACTGAATTCAACTGTTACATCCTCCATAACCTCACTGACTTCACACATTGTTATTCATATTAGATTTAGTCCAAAGTAGATAAATATATACCTGTATTTTGGCACTATACTGATCACTGAAAAAGTATCAATCTTTTGCTCACAGAAGATATGGATTACAGTCATTCCATATTTAGATATGTCTCTGTCTTGAATAAACAGTAGTTTTCTTTCACATGTCTGATGAGGCAAAAGCCAAAAAATACTAGTTCAGTTTTGTTTACTAGTATGCCTCAGTTCCTAAACCAATGGGTTTGAATGGAAGGATCAGTAAATGTGTCAAGTGCATCTGTGAGAGGCACCTCAATTCAGTAAAAATAAAGGAAAAAAAAAGGGAAACCAAAACCCCAGAGTTAATGTTTTCTGTTTTATGCAAATAAATAATATCACACAACCACATATAAATTAAGGACAAACAAGTAATTCAGTTTAGGTAAAAATACACTAAAAATGAGGAAAATTTACATCAATTTAGCATTTACAGGCATTTCTTAAAGGAGAATTACATTAATATCCCTGAGCTACTTAAAAAGAGACTGAATTTATCAAGATGAAAACATTCCAAACAGAATAGACTTTTTGCACTACAGCATTTCAAAGTGAGCATGATACCACACCTGACCTTAAAGGAAAAATTAAATAAAAAATAAAGAGGACTCTTCAAAACCTATGACCCAAACCTGGATCACGTACAAAAGCAAGTTCCTGATACTGTGACAGACACATAAATGTTTCCACAAGCTTTGTCATAATAACAAAGCATCAAGAATATACATAAGGTTGTTCATCAATTTGGTTTTGTGGGAGAAGGAAAGAGATCCTTAAAAAAAAAAAAAAAATCTATCATTTCAGTGGCATTTACTGCACTCATTGATCAATGAATAGGAAACAGAATGTTTGGTTTTGAACAGTTTGTACAGTCATAATATTTCTGCAACAGAGAATTTCCTCCATAGTACATGCATGTGTCAGTCCATCCAGCCTGTACTGAAGTCCAGAGAGGTTATGTTCAGCTTTGAACTAACTTTTTTCAGATTAAAACATGCGACTTCAGTAGGTGTCGATATCAGCTTTAAACCTGAAATTATCTTCTTTTTTTGTGAATATTAGTTCATAAAGTTTGTTTCCCTGTTACACAAGCTCATGGGTAACAGATGAGAACAGATACGAGGACCTGGATTGCTAAAATATTCCATTTATTCCAGATTACTTGTTTAAGAACTTCCTGAAAAAAGCTGAATTTGTTTAAATTTTACACTTTCTTACACTTTTCACTGTCGTTATTTAGGATGAAATATGAACAGCACCATTTTATTTGAGACTTAAGCACGTCAATTAAGCCTTCAACAAAAATGACTATTAGCAAAGTAAAAATCGTTCAAAGGAAATACAGAGAAGCTCCCCAGGTTAGTTCTGGCTTGTGCTAAATCTCAGGCAGTCAGACAGGCAATGGTTGTACCACTTGTTTTTAAGGCCAGAGCACCGAGCCCCTTGTCAGCAGAAGAGGCTACTTCAAGCCCAAACCTTGACCCCCAAAAATAAACTGACACTGAGAACTGGTTCCAGACACAATAATTGTACTTAAAAAACTGGGCTTCAAAATGCAGTACTGATAATACTGAAAGTGCTCTAAAGAGCACTGCTCTGATTTACAACAAACCTTCTGCTCCTAAATGTGTCTCAAAAAACCCACTCATTTCACATATCTTATCTATGGGAAACTTTTTCATGTAAAGAATCAGGATTCATTTTTAAAAGAGCTCCTCTTCTCTCTTAGCAACCCACATTTCATTGTAATTCTTTTGTGAAAGCAGAGGTTGCTATCCAGCCTCCAAGAATTAAAAATAAAAATAAATTAAAAAAAAAAGAAATAAACCTTGATTTTAGTTCTTCTCTCCTTGCTTTGTTTACCAATGTTTCTCAATTACATTGTTTACAGAACACTTACAAGGAAAGTTTTGTTGCTTGATTCAGGGGATGGCACAAGAACTGAGCTCATCAGCAAGTACAGCACAGTCCAAGGCATTTTTGGTCACCAGTTTGCCCCATACAAGAAGATAAGGAGCTGTGGCACTAGGAACTGTCTTCTCTATATGCACAACCTTAAAAGACTCATATAGACTGAACAGGACAATTAACATTATGGGATATTTGTTCTATAAATCTGCACAGTTCAGATTATCTGTGTCTATTATGAAAGTACCACCTACATCTACTTAAATTCCCCTCACAATCTTAAATATTTGAAACGCTTGTTTTTGTAGCTCCAAGGTAACAGTGCTGTGAAGCTGTAAGTTCCACAAACCCTCCAGCACAACAACCCAGAGACTAGTTTGGATTTAGAAAGAACTGTTTGGGAAGTCACAACATTCACGTAGGTAACTCCTCAAACTGCTCTTGGGGACAGAAGAAAGTCACACATAAACCCATCAAGGTATAGAAATTTTTTTATCTCTAAGGTCTGGGAGAAAAATGAAACACAAAGGAAGTTCAGCACTTGAACCTGTTTGAACCTGTTCTTAAATGCAGTTATTAGATGTGACCGCTGACAGAGCTAAGCCCTTCTGAACTTCAATTTGCATGAAAAATACATAATTTTCACTTATTCTTGACAATTGCTTTACTGAAACTTGGGTTTTTCTTAGGATATGAGAATGGAAATGTCATGTGTGTTACTGTGAGTAAATTAAATGAAAGGCAGTATTCAATTCTTCTGGCTGTTCAGGTTCTGAATCATTATCAAGAATCCACAATAACTGCATTTCATTGTGCCTGACAGCTTTTATATGATAGTTTTTTCTTATTGTGGTAAAAAGAACACACACCAAATTAACTGAATAACAAAGCAAAAACCCTCGCATACAATGAAATTCCAAAAATTTAGGTAAGGTCAGTAAGAATTTTCTCATGAAGAAATGAAAACAAAAGAATGAATCCACACCCTTCAAATGATCACAGAAAACTGAGGATGCAACTTCACAACTTGATCACGAAGACATGATGTAAACGCTAAAAAGGGCAGTAAGAGTGAAAAAGCATTTTATAATGTTCTGAGTGCAAATCAAAACACTGAGGAAATATCCCATAAAACACAACTGATCTGTTTCTGAAACATGGCACACTGAGTTTCAAACATCGTCAGAAGTCATTAGTAAAAAAAAAAAAAAAAAAAGGAAAAAAATTACATGATCTCCTAGACAAAACAAACTACAAATCCCAAGTTTGTTTCCCAAATAAATCAATCCACAATTAAAAAATATTGGAAAATGGTCTCCCGAATGATCTGGAAGAAGCTTGGCAGCTGGTAGGTGCAGCTACCTTGGCAGAGGTGTTACCAATACCAACACAAGGAAATTCATCAGGAAAGAGCACAGGCTATGGGTTTAA
This sequence comes from Formicarius rufipectus, assembly GCA_013399695.1. Classification (NCBI taxonomy): domain Eukaryota; kingdom Metazoa; phylum Chordata; class Aves; order Passeriformes; family Formicariidae; genus Formicarius; species Formicarius rufipectus. The sequence goes on from VXAU01002749.1 coordinate 2,475,647, forward strand.
GCTTAATTTCTTGTGCTACTCAGGTATTAAATAATCTTTCATCCTACTCTGTAACCTTTGTGAAAAAGTGTGTGTCTCTTTTCCAACACCTGCTTACATTCTGGACTACTCTTACCTTGATTTATCTGGCTTTAACAAGCAAATGTATTAGACATGCAGGGGTGCTGTCACTTCATGTTGCTCTAAGGTATGGCAGATTCCTTTTATTTCCAGCTTTGACATTGATACCAAAGCAGAAATTCTTGTTACATAAACAAAATATTTACACTTAGTCCAGCTGAGGTTACACCTAGTTATTAACTCAGGGGCTTCAGCTCAGTGTGTATCACACTTAGCAATCTTCACAAGAAAATATAAAAGAAATAAAGAAATGAATACTGATTATTTTCTACCTTACAAACAAATGAGAAAAATAGCAATAAAGCTGTCAGTAAAATAAGCTGCATCTCTAATGCTCTATCTAAAGACTTATGTTTAATCATAAACAGACCATGAAAAGAGGAAAAGCAAGCTAGAGCAGCAACATATATAACTGAATATTTACTGGTTTGATACTCTTTTGGAAAGCATACCATTTCAGATTATGACCAACCCCGAATAGCTACTTGAAGCTAAGAAATATCCTGCTGCATGAGATATTTCAAGTATATTAAACTCAGTTTTCTAAAACAGCTTCTCCAAGAATAAGATTCCAATGGATATATATAGTAGAGAAGTCACTAACTCTTTAGAAGTTCTAAAACCCTCCAGCACATCCACTGGTGTATGTAGGCAGAAATTTTATATATCGGTATCTACATATGTATTTTATACATACATATTTACATGTGTGTGTGCATACACATATCTTGCAATTAAAAAACCCAAACTGAAATTCAACATAAGCCTTAGAATACAGAAAGCTCTGTATCAATCAAGAATGGTTCGCTCTGTACATTTTATGGAAGGTTGCTCATTTCTACCTAGTTAATTCAGTGTAATTATTAAGTGCTTCCTTGTATAATTCTTACTATTCTAAAGAATTTTTACAGGATGTTTGTGTCTCCACGGAATATAAGCTAAATTACTTACCTTTCTTCCTGCTAAAAGCACGATTCATGTTGAAAAATTTATCCAGTCAATGATGCTTCTGGGTTTGTTTTTTCTTCCCAACTTTGACCTGCAGAACAACACACATAAGAAAAGAGACAATTCCATGACTATATTTCTACTTCTCGTTATCTTCATATTAAAGGCAATGCAAGTGACCTTAAGAATTCTGAAATGATTCCAAGAAATAAAAGGAAGATGTGCTTTGCTGAAGAAGAAATTTCAGGAGAAGATGGTTGTTCAAAATGTCCAGTGGTGCTTCTTAGAGAAAGACATTTTAAGTTTTGTGAAGCTCTTCTCACTGAGATTTTGGAAGCACAGAGCAGGTACTGTTATACATGAAGACAAATACCACACACAAATAGGTTGGAACGAAAGCTTTAAAATGAATGCTGACTACAAGACTCCATAAAAACCACTCAGTTCACATTTGCACTGCCCTGTTTTGTGTCATTTAGGCTGTCAGATTATTTCAAGCTGGGCTTTTATCTTCACATGGGCTTGACATGAGGGGAAAAAAAAGTCACAATATCCTCCAGGGATTTAATACTGAAAATATTGCCTCCTATCAGTGCTACTACCTCAATTTACATCAGACTGCAGAGTAATTCCTGTATTTTCTTCACTTGAAAACACTGATACAACTCTTACAATTCTCATCTTAATGTTTGATTCACAATATTATTTTATAAATTTATTCGTCACCAACATTCCAGAGTCAAGAGTAATAAAATCCAGTACATCCCAAGCTGTTCAAAACCATCCCATCCTGCAGCAGAGATTTTCATTTTACAACCACTTGTGAAGATACTCCCAGTACTGGGCTCCGTCCTGGTCTGATCTTCCAGCCAAAAGCTGTCCCAGTGCCCTTTCTCTTCCTTTGCTTTCCAAGCAGTCCAGTCAAAGGAAAAAAAGAAAGGGTGGAGGGGAGAGATTATCTTTGAAATCAGTCAGAACATTGCCTTTGCTTTGAATAAACAAAACTTAAGTCAACATCAATATGACTAACAAATTCCTTTAAGATACTTTATGCAGCTCATGAATGCTTCTTGTGGTTCTTGCCCCTCTTTTTCAAGTAATTCAGTTCAATCTCAATTAAAGCAATTACATCCCAATTTCCATATAAATATTTGATATTTTTCAGATTGGAAAACATGGACAGTTATAGCTTAAAACAAAACAAAACATTTTATTTTCAACTAATCACTGATGCAGCAGGATTTCTTTTCCATACAATCCTGCCTGAATGAATAATCCCTGTTTACTTAAACTAATATGGTACACTATATGTGCAACCCAACTATTTGCTCTTTAAAGTACAGGTAACCAGATCATTTTTGTTTTACAGATTTTACTGAGTATTTAAGAAGGGAGGATACAATGCAATAAGTATAGGCAGCAGTTATCCATCACATTTCCATTTTATCATTCCCATACAAAGTCCAGACACATTGCACCACACCACAGTGTAGCTGAGGACTGCAGAAGCCTTACACACCCCCACAGCCATTCCTGCTGCCTGCCTTCACTACCTCAGCAAAATAAGGAAAGCTGTGGGTATACAGGCAGTGCAACCAGAAAACACCCACAAGGGCTCTGAAGTCCATGGGGTGGTTTTAACAGGATCCCGGGAATGGACAGTGCCATTACTGGGGTAATTCCAAGAAGTACTGGTTTCACCAAAAGCTGCCAATGCAAATGTAGCTCTCCTCCCAGGGAAGGCAGAAATTAGGACTTTCACCAGTGGAACTGAGGACAATCAACTCAATTTAAATGAACAGGCACTGAAGAACATCAGAACTGCAGCTTTTCAAGCAAGTGTGAGTAAACTTACAAGCTTACTTTCAAAGAGAACACAGACAGCCTATTTGATATAAGCAATGGCAGAAGTTTTTCACATTGTTCACCTTCTTCATGAACAATCACACTCAGTTTTGAGAAAGAGTTTGCTTTCCCCTCTTAGATACCTCAGAAGTTGCTTTGCACAGCACTAGACCAAACACTTTAGTTCCCTTCACGATGGGATCATAACGTGCCTTTTTCAAAACTTTTTTTCCCTGTGCATTCCTGTTCTCATCCAAGAGACTACTAAGGAACATATTTGAGATGGCTTACTGCTTAGAGAACCTTCTAAATAGAAGTCATGCACACACATCCTGAGGCAGCTGGTTGGCCACATTTCTAGAGATCACCATTCAAGTATTTTGTTTGAAACACAGCGGAACTAAGCATGTGTTTCTTCCTTGAGAGTGAGGATATATTACCATTTAAGTAATCTACACTAATAAAAGTCAAAATTTATTGTCTACTTAGCTAAAAATGGACAGTATTTGCCAAAAATGTGTTCATAATTTCAGTTCCAACCAAACATCAATAGAACAAATTACAGATGTGGCTTGGGCAACAAATAGTATCAAAACACTTAATCAGAGTACTTTCACACAGAAAATGTTATTTAACAAGGAAACAGACCTGGCTACATGCAACTGCATTTAAAAGTCCCTCAAACTCCAATATAAACAACTTCATCAACCTCTCATATACTGACAAAGCACATTGTTAAACACCCCATAAAGTGTTGCTATTTAAAGAAGACCAAGTCAAACCCCACAAGGTTAAGTTCAATCTCCTCAGCTGAGTTTAGGGCAGAGGGTGCTCTCAGAGAACCATAAGCAGCATTTTTATGTTTTCAATCAGAAAAGCAGAGTTATAGTTAGACATCTGCAGTATCTTTGCTCACAATATTCCAAGAAATGAAGAATAAAACTCTCAGGAGCAAGTGAGCTGTTCTCTGATCATGGATGCTAGACAGGTTTTGTGGCAGAAAATTATTCCTTTTCTGACAATGCTTGACAGAAACAAAGATGCTGGAAGAAACTGAGTTGCAAACCAGTATGTTAAGAGCTTGTAAAGAAGGCAAAAAGGAAGGTAAATCAGAAAATCCCATTCTGGTACAGGGAGCCCTGAACACAAGGGAACAGTCCTTCCTATAAACCACTGGATTTGAAAGGGTAAAGCAGTTGTAACAATCAGAGGCATTAGGGAATAGGAATGTTGACCAAGCCATTCCATTACTCATCACTCAGGAAGACACACCTAGGTGAAGAATGTTTCTCCACCTTATTCATAGGAGTTTTCTTCAGCTTTGTCCAAAACCAAAACCCTCCTGGGAAATACAAGACCTGCATAGTATTTCACAAAATGGTTAATTGACAAAATATGAAGAGTATAAACTAGTGAAGATCTGGGTTATATCAGATTATTTCCTTTGGAGCAGATAGAAGAGAGAGAGGAAAAGACAAGAGAGAAAAGACTTAGAAAATAATTTTATTAAACTAACAAAAATATAAATAACAGCCAAATATCCTGAGCAGGAGGAGACACAATACTCTCAGTCTGAACAGTGACATGGGCACACAGCCTGGGCAGGTTAGTATTTAAGCTGCCATTTCAAACCTTAAGCAGTCACAGGGAAAACAAATACCTTCATCTTCTTCCCCCTTTGTCTCCACTGTCATTAACCCCTTCAGTTTTCACGGCAAGGTGCTTCTTCCAGTGAGGAGGCAACTGCAGAATGGCAGGGGTGCAAATAAAACAGGTGGATTTGGTGGCTGCAGTGTTTGCAGGCAACAGGACTGGTGAGTGCAAGGACGGTAAGATTGGAAGGTGAAATCATGTCCTCAGTAATTACTCTTTAACAACAGTGCTGCTTGCTGTCTCCTCTGCTTTACCGTGCACAGGCAGTGAAGAGTGGAGTGGAGTGGCAGGCTTCCAGCTCCCAGCTCCTGCACCCACAGCCCTCCCTGGCTGCTGAAACAACACTGCACTTCCACGTGGACATCTTGCAATGCCTGTGGGCTCCTTCAGAAATGTGTTTTGATACATCTTCTAAATTTAGAGCTGGCTCAAACAAGCCTGGAGAGGAGATACTTAGGAAGGGGAAAACCAAGCCGTGAATGTAACTGGTTTCATTTGTCTCTTATTTCATCTTAAAAATTGGGTATTTCTCACTACTTATTTGGGTTTCTCCCCCAACTAATCCCTTTGAATGGCATGGGATATAACAATTACCTGGGTTGAACCTTTTTTTGTGCACCTCTTTTACATTCTACAAATAATTCGTGCAATAAAACGTCCCTAAAAGCCCCGACTTGCACCCATCCACTCCCTTTAATAAAAAATAAAAGTACAAGCTGTCCCTTCCTCCTCACACACACATACATAGTTTCCTTACAAAGACAAATTTAGCTTCAAAAGATGAGAAAATTCAGGCCCTTCCCCTCTCAGACCCCAGCCTTTCAAGCACACTGGATTACATTTCCCAAAGAATGAAGCACAAAATGTCTTCAACCTTGTTTTCAAAAGGGCCACAGCAGACAGGAATGTGTGATTCATTGACTTGAAATGAAACTTAGGCTTATAAAGTTATTTCTGAAGGTAAGATGAGAAACTTTGGAATACAATAGTAGCTCCAGAAGTATTTTTCTGATCTACACCAAAACATCATGAAAATATTGCCCGAACATGACACGGGACATAATAAAGGAAAAAACTATGATAATACAAGACTGCAACACACAAAACCAAATAAACATCAACATGTCATGATGCACTTGCCCCTCCTTTTGTATCAAAGTAACTGAAACACTAACTTGCCACAGCCCTTTCTCCTCTGAAACAGTAAAATCATTAAAAAATTACATATCAATGAACATATTTCAGTGCAGACCCTAATCTGCACTGTGATGCAGCCTTTCCTAATGTTTGGCAAGCAGCTCCATTCATGGTTATGACAATACGTGTCCTTCAAACTTATAAATGATAAAAGAATAGTTTGTAGGACTATAAACCACAACAGCATTTAAGTAGAACTTAGTGCTACAGAAAATTACAGGAAAAATAACACAAAACCAGCACAGCTCCATGGGCTTCACCAACACTGAACAACCTTCTGTCAGCCGAAGTTCTTAGCCCACCCTTACATTTTACAGTTCACAGAAGCACATTTTGTCACTGGAAAGCTGCTTCTCAAGTTTCATTCATCACCACAATTTCAAAACCATTCATTAGCCAGAGCCCAGTGGCAGTCGTACTTTCCAGCTGGAGGCAAATCTGCAGAAATGCAAAATTAACTCTTGCAATTTTTCAGTTGTGGAGAGGATGGGGGACAACTGGTCAAGGGCTGCTCTTCTATCTACAGCTCTTACCTTCCCACTCCCAAAGCATACCTTGCTGTTGAGATGGCAATATTCTCAATGGGGCAGAGCCCAAGCAACAGCTCTGCTGACCCTCGATCCTGCAGACAGGGCACCATGTGAATGAAGTGCTCAGAGGTGTCACCCAGTGTCAGTGAAAGGAAATGGACTGGCGAAAGGCAAAACAGTTGGAAACCACCTCCCCAAAATACAGCTCACCTTCCAACATGCTCAGTCTCCTCCTACAAAAGGGAAGGGCAGGAACACCCTGATGTGAAGGCTAAAAGCATTCCCCAGGCCTGACAGAGATCACAGCCCCTGCTCTCCCCAAGCACTGGGAACCAGCTGGAAGGAGTCACACATTTTTTTCCCCTCTCTTAACCAGTGTAAGCCTCACACCATTGTGACAAATGTTTTCAGCCCACAGCAAGAAGTCTTTCAGACCACAGGTAAAGCATTTCTCATACCGCAGATCTGCCAAAGGAGTATTCATGGAAGCTCCAAGGACAAGGAGACAGCATGATTTGCTATAAATATCAATATCAAACAGAGGCAAGGAAACAGAAAACCTATATGAAACTCATACATTTCATAGCAGTTTCTCAAAAACTTGTCTAAGTGACTTTTTATTCTTCTATTTCCTAAAAAGAATCTCTTCCTTTCAATGGGAAAAAAATTAAAATACTCTTGAGTAAGGAGATACCAAGGGGATAGCACTGAGGCAGGTGACAGCAAAAACAATTCCTTGGGCAAGGTTATCACTAATTTTTGTTTTACAGCAAGGAGATATCAACATCAATAAATATAACAAGAATAACCTTCACTGCTGAAGTAGAACTCTAAACAAAGTGTGTTTAAAACTCTTGCAAGTACCAATAAATCCTCAGACAAGTTGCTAATGGTACAATCTTAAGAAAAAAACAGAGAAATAGAAAATCTACTTGTTTCACAAGAACAGTTCTCCAGCTCTGTCTTTTAAAGCATTAGGGAAAATGTAATGCTAAAGTATTGCACTTCTCAGCATATTTACTTGGAAATACTTATTTTGTATTGTGCTTATCAATGATTAGGCCATTACATTTTAGTGGATTACATTACTCATGGAACAAACTGCAGTTTATACTTTCCAAACAAAAGGGGTAATTTTAAAAACAAGAATATACCTTCTTCAGAAACTTGTTCTTTTATTTGGTTTACTATGACAGAATAATCAGGATATAAAAGGAGTTTTCTTTTTCGCCAACCCACAAGAACCATTGTTGAGTCAAACGTACTGAAGGATTTCAGTCATGTCAGTCTAATTTTTACAGTACAAGAACTTACAAATGGCAGATGCTTAGAGCCAGCAGAATGGCTTTACACATGTTCTCTCTGAAAGAGATCAGACACTTTCATCTGCTTCCAAAGGACAGACAGATGGCAAACATCTTGCTCACTTGTCTGTATTTCACATCCCATTAGCCATTTGATCATCTAGATGGAATCAGAACAAGATTTTCTCCTGTCCCGCTACTTTCAGGAGGATAATGGAGCGCCTGGGGAGCTTTGTTTGTGTTTTGTTTTTAACAGCAACAGAGTGAGATTGAGCAATGGGGTCCACCATGAACAGGTAAACACAGCACTTGAAAAGAAACCAGATCTGGTAGAAAAGATACTGGACACCTGAGCCTTTTGACTCACACAGTGAAGAACATTCCAGAATTTCACACACAGTCCTTGCTTGGATGGATAGATACAGGTAAAAGAAAGATATGCCCTGACACTGGGTATGGTTGCTTCTCTGCTGGCATCATTTCTGCTCTGCTTATGGAGCAATCTGCTCTTGCAATCTAGAGAAGGTATTCAATTACTGGTAGATTACTTTCAAACTCTCCCTTGTATTTTCTTTAGGGGTGGGGTATTGAGGGGGAGGGAAGTATTTGAAATCTTCAGGCAGCAAATTCTTGTTAATGTCCTGATTTTTTTCAGGTTATATTTATTGTATTCATTGCATTTTCAGTCACATCGTAAGAAGTGCTGCTGACAGAAAAGGCAGAGACCAAGAGACTCATTATGTATTCCAAAGGTAATCTCCAAATAAAGCACACCAATTTTAGAAATAAGTTTAGATCCACTTACAGTAAAAGCTCATCACATTTAGCAGATGCACTGTAGAGGTACAAAAATTTAATAAAAGAGTCTAATAAGTTTTAATAAAAGAGTCTAACAAAAGGTACCATTTTGCTATGTACTGAAGGCTATTTGGCCAATCTTGAAAAGGGCATTAGACATACCATTGTGCACATATGCTCAACAGGTCCCAAGAGAGAACTCTACATGCTTCCTTGAAGTGCATTAAACTTAATTGAAGTTCTAAAGCTGATTACTGATGTTCCAAAGATGATTAAGATGAAGTGAAAATCCCAGATGTCTATTTAGACAAAAGCAACTAGAAAATGCTGGGTAGGTACCAGGGAACTGCAAGAGAAGAATGAGGAGAAATGTGCCAGCATCTCCCCACACATTCTCCCATGTTATGTTTACTCCTGTACAGACTTCACAGGACACAGGAGATGTTTTCTTCACTGCACTTCTCTCTCCAGGAGCTCAGTAAGCTTGTTCCAACGTATTATACAGCTAAAACAAAAGAAAGAATCCCCCTCCAAGGATTCTGAACTATGACAGTACAAATGGATTCATAACTCTTTGAAGTCAGTCTGGGGTTTTTTCCTAATTTAAAAAGCTCTTAGGGGTTTGGTTTTTAGTGTAAAAGAGCAATACAAAATTAACAGAGGTCATCCTGTTACAGAAATAAGGAGTACAAGAACATATCATTATTTAAACCTATTTTATCTGCAGGACTTCAAGTCCTTACTTTTATACTTGAATTAATTTTGGGACTTGGTTCCACAACTGCCCCTCAAAGAAGAACCAGAACCCTGTATAAATCCTAGATATAGAGGTTGCTGTGCAGTTTATATATGCTGGCTTTCTCATCTTTTAGGACCAATACCTAAAATCACTTCATTCCTAGTGCTAAAGGTCACACCATGAAAAAAATCACTGTTATACGAATTTATAATACTTGATTTTCTCATAGTCAGTGTATTAACATATTGCATACTTTGGAAACAATGACATACAAAAGTGTTTTTCACTCAACAAATTTAAAAAGTGTCATTCACTTCACAAAGACAAAAGCCATGATACTGAACACCATCCCTTACTATTAAAGTCAATAGATATCTCATTAATGTTAATGCATTCAGAATCTTTGCTTTAATTGGTTAGCCTCAAGGACAGTACTGAGTTGTATTTATTCAGATAAGATTTCAACAGTTTTCAAAATTGAGAAAAGTTGGCATATCCATTTTCTTCTATTAAATGAATCTGAGATACTATCTTGAAAACTAGATTATATTGCTTTTTAGGCTTTAACACTACATTCCTTTAGCTTAATTGGAATACATTCTGAAGAATCCAAGCATTTTGATAAGGTATGAAGTTAAAAGCACAAGTTAATTGACGCAAAAGCATGAGAACCAAACTCCTGTTTTTGACAAAATAATCTCATCTCTGTCTTTTAGGTCTAGTATGGGTTCAAGTAGTTCATTATAACATCTGTTCATGAGAAACATTCAGATCTTGCAGACCATTACAGTTATTATTAATCTTATTTCAAGATTTTGGCAAGTGATCCGTCCTAGAGCAATTCAGTAGAAAATAGAAAATACAGACTACTACATCAGAGAATTTTCAAGCTAGCAAGTGCTAGCTGTATCTTTTAATGCAGTTGGGACTAAGGAAAACCTGTGTGACATGCTGCAGGTCTAACATCCTGTTCTCACCTTGTTCAGCTTCGCATAGAAAAACCCTCAGTGAGGCAATTTCAACATTTGGGAATGCTTGTCTTTCCCTGTCATTTACAAGCATATGACATTTGGTCCTTACGCCACTAACACACAGAACTCGCTCACCAGGTAGGTACTGTTCTGTGTTGTGCCTCCAGAACCAGAGGAGAAAAAGAACCAGAGATGATCCTTCTAGGCACTGGGAGGAAGTTCAGACAACTGCAAACAGCAGATTCAGTGACTGATTCTATAATCAAACTACTGCATGTAAAAGAAGAGGCATGTGAACACCTGTCCCATTGACAAAGAAAATAATTTTTAAGCTTTTATCTTGAAAACTGTGTACGTGAAAACAAACAAGAAAAACCCACAAACAACAAAACCACAAACCTCAAACTTCAGCACAACAATGTTTTAGAAACTGGAAATGGACCCTTGCCAAAGTATCATACTGAAAGGCTTAAATTGCTGTTCCAGGCATTTACTTTCCCTTTTTTTGTCTACAGATCTAAGACCTCAACTCTGGTCTCTGGCTTTGGGTACAGTGACTGGATTTGTCAACTCTGAAGCAAAACCATGACAATTTTGCAGCATTTAATCTTCACGACCAAGGTTTCAAGAACTCAATGTATGAATTCACAGTGTACTAAACATGACCCCATTTAAGTGATATTTTCCAATGTATTTATGCAGGTGGAGACTGCAAGCTAACTCCTCCTAAACCATATATCTTTAACATCTGTCCCTACCAGTCAGTACTAGGCATGGGAACAGCCAGTGCTGCCTGGCTTCCCTGGAAAGCGCAGCTCTCAGGGCTAACAGCTGTCCTCCTGCATTAACAGCAAAACTGTACCAGTGTGCACATAGTGTAACACAGCCATGGAGAATCTTCTCCTGTACAGTTATCAACAGACACTGTTTTTAAGGGAAAAACTACAGCAAGACCACAGAACACAAAGCGTATTTATGCACTTGAGAAAATGCTTCTTTCAAAAGACAAATGTAGGAATCAACTGGTGAAACAAAATCAGGATCATCAACACAAAACTCCACCCTATATCCCACCATTACTACAAACTATTGCTACTCCCCCCTGCTCCTTCCCTCAACAACATACATTGATTTTATGAATCATGTTTCAATCATTCAGAGTCCTGAAGTTACTTCCAGGACAATCACATGTCAATGATACTGGTAGTTGCCAATTAAAATTTAATTATTCTATGTTTCAGATTCAGATACAAGCACAATTTCACGGACACTCCTTCAAGAGTGTTTTTCTACAAGTCATTAATGTTGCTATACAATCAAAGACTCAACCATTGAAGAGAGCAAGCTGTGCATCTCGACTGGTATTTATGTATTTCACAGAAGTTAATTTCAAAAGAAATAGCTAGAAGTACTAGAAAAGAAATAGCTTGTGTGAAATTACCATCTTAAACAGTCTTGCTTGTACTGCAGTTGTAATTTTTTTTATTTTGTAAAAAAATAAGCATTAAGGTAATAATTGAGAAACGTGGCAACATAGGAGAATTTCTGTAAGAAGGAACAGTCATTATAGATCAGTGCTATAAATAGCACGTGCAACATCACATCTTTAGCTACAGTTTTCTGCAGTTTTCTAAACCCCATTCTGTTTTAATAGAAAATTTATGCAAGAAAACTCAAGCAAAGCTCATCCTTTGGAAATTGCTTTAATACATATGAACATGCATAAATGTGCACTCTCAACTGTCTCACTGATGGCAGGCAGGCACAAAGCACTGTTACTGAATTCTGACATCTTTGATTCTGCTTTTAAAAACAAAAAATATTAATCAGCTGAAGAAAAGCAGCATCCTGATTGCTTGAAATTGTGCTTCTCAAAGAAAGAAACCTGTCTCTCAACAATACCAACATACACATCAACATATATTCTATACATAAAGAAAAAATATGAAGAAAAACAAGTTCTATAACTGTTGAGGGGGAGAGAGATGAAAATGAAAATAACAAATTACCAGTTACCTTGCAAAGTAGAAGCATAAAGCATTTTTTAAGCTAGGAGAGTAAATTATGTGTGAAATTACTTACATGCCTTCATAAACTGGAAAGGCACTAAAGAGCAAGCAATGCTGTAAGCTGGGAGTAATGGAGACATTAGGTATCACAGTGTATTTGTGGACAGAAGCTCCCAATATCTCTGCCAAAACTCTGCTCCCTTTTCTTTCCCTTGTTTATGATGTGCTTTGCCTTCCTTCACACAAGTAGGTATTCTGTCTTTTAAACGGTCCTAGCTGACCATCCAAGTCTAAATCAATCTTTCTGATATCAAAGGGCAACTCATATTCCTTGCTGTTGCTCTGTGAACATAAGATTTTTGTCTTGAGTGAAGTCTTTAACAATATTCTTTATTTTTCATTTAGGAAATTTGTAACAGAGAGGTTCTCCTCCAAATACCTGGAATAAAAGGAGGAGCAATTCACCACCATACCTTTACATCTGCTCAACAATCTCATTTAGGAAAGAGTCATACATTTACTATACCATTTTGTTCACCTATTTGTTGCTATTATGAAACTTTGGACTAGTTGTGGTTTTATTGGTATTTCATTACACTAAGAGGGTATCTTGTCTGTCACTGTATTATTTAAAACAGTAAGGTCTTGCAGGACTGTTCTGAATGTGTGGTACAAATACAGATCTGCACTGTTACAAAGCCTCCTATCAAAAGAATAGCATTTACTTTCCAAAATTTTCTACTTTTTTTGGCTAAGGGACCAAAAATGTGCACACACAACCCAGTAAAACTTGCCTGTTTATCCTCCCTTAGATTACTTTTCATGAGATACATATTTTAGCGCTGAATTCTCATCCACCTTCAACTCTATTCCTCAACTCACAATAAACGGAATGATTTTTTAGGGGGAATACATCTGTATTCCAGCACTGTGCCTGTGGTTTCCAGCACTGAATAGATTCATTCACACGAAACCAAATCTTTGCTTTGCTCAGGGTCATGAACAACCTCACTTGTGACATTTACATCTATTGATCTGCCTATTTTGTGAATACTCCACTACAATACGTTGATCAAAAATATAAATTGATATTTCACTGCATTAGAAGAGCTGTACTTTTCATCTCTATGTCTTTTTTTTTTTGTTCTCATAAGAATCACTCTTTGATACCTGTTTTAATGATCTGTATTGTACCAGTTTCAAATCGGTGCGTTTTCTAGACTCAAGAGTCAGCGTGCAAATTGTACAGAACTTCCTTGGTGATAAATGGGAAATTGCTAACAGACCCTGCCCTTTCCCCTCTGTTGCAAAAGTTAATTTGGAGAGTTACCTTAATTCAATAGCCTGCCAGCCACCAGCATCTTCCTCTTCAGCAAGAGCTGATAAACTTCATTTCTGCTCCTGAAAAGATACCTACCCAGGAGCATCAAAGTTTGAGCACAAAATATCACTGTAAAGGCCTAGAACACAGCTCAAATGCTCTTTGACATCCACAACTAAACTCTATGCTAGATTTTACTGCAGTCCAAGCTCCATAACAACAAAATCTTGTGATATTTCCAGGTACAAAGTCAGTTTTATCATGCCATCAATCAGGGGTATTTTTAGAAGCAATGAGATCCACTCCCTAAACTAAAGAAAAACAGAAATATTTTCTTGCCTTTAAAGTTGTAACAAATTACCACTTTCACTCAAGGTTAAAATACCATGTTTTATCCTGTACTTGTCACAAAGCCATTATCTGTGCAATTAACTCTGCTTATCTGATTAACAGAAATTCTCCAAGCTGCCATAAATCATTTCTCTAAGCTCAATAGCGATTGAGTTACTAGAAAATCACCTGGCTTAGCTATCAGTTCTTCTTAAATATCCATATAGCTACCATTATCATAGCGTTTGACACCTTCTTTTAGCACATAATAAGGGCTTGCCAACTTCATAGGTCAGAGTTGCATTTTATAGGTGGGAGAGCAGAGAACAGAGACTGATATTCAGAACGCCTCCCACCGTTTAGCCATGAAGGGTAGAACACACCGGCGAGACCACATTTAAAAGCATATACAGAAATGCAGTTTCAGCTTCTGGGAACCAAACGCCTGGAAACGCACCCCGTGTTTTGAGTGAACGCCACAAAGTAAAAACCGGAGTTTGTAGAAGGTTATTCAGGTGCGCGTTTTAACATTGAACTCAGCGGAGGGGAAGAATAAAGAGAGTCTTAAGACCTGCAGCTTTAGACGAACATTCGTTCAGAAATCTGTTGAAACATCACGGGAACGACAATTCATAAATCATACAGCGCCTTTGTGATGGAAAATCACAAAAGCGCCGAGCCGTGCCAGTTATTGAAAGGTATCAGAGGCCCCTCGGCGGCTCAGGGTGACACAGCGCTCAGCCCTCACGGCTGTCACCGCCACAGGGCACCTGCGCTCTTTTGGGGTCTTACCGATTCATGGCAAACACACGATAATGGACGAGCCCCAGAGTTACCTTCGGAGCGGTAAGTTTGTAAAAGGGGGTAAATTCACCCAGGAAAGTAAAACGTTCCCAAAGAGGGAGGGGTGCAGGCAGGACACAGACCGGGGGCTGTGGGAGAATCCCTGCTTACCACCATGCATACGTGGACCACAGAGCAGAAGTCAAAAACCTAATTTTAAATACAGTAAGTTAATTGTCATGTTTCTGATTTGGGTTTGTTTGGTTTGTTTTTTTTATGTTTGTTTTTTTGTTTGTTTGTTTTGGTTGGCTGGTTGGTTTTTTTTGTGTATTTTTTGTTGTTTGTTTTTCAACATGCATTTATTCTAGGTGCTACAAACTTCATATAAGGACTTCGGTCACTTTTTTTAAAAAAAAAACACCATAGTGTAAATCTTTGAGATCAAAGGCAAATTAAAGATAAACAGAAATACAGCAAGCCTTTATTCCCTCTTATTCTGCATCATTGAAACAACTTATTTAAGTATCCAGGTCTGATATTTGATTTGTTGGGGGTTTTTTGTGTGTGCTTTTTGTGTGTGTGTATTTTCTTTTTGTTCATTTTGGGCTTTTATCTTTGCTTGGCTTTTTGCTTTGTTTGTTTTGTTTTTTGTTTTTAATTGACCAAATCCAAAATCTACTTTAACACACAAACACTTAAGTTTAACTCTAGCAATATTCAAATTACCTTCATTAAGAATCCTCCTTTGTTAGGATTTTGCAGCTCCATCTCAAATCCAATAGTAATTTAAATATTTTTTAAAAATGTTTTACATAACATCCATGCTTAGAGAGCCAATTAGGTAAGTTTTTATTCATAATTAAATCCTTTATCATTTTTGAGCTGTCAAAGTAGACACTTGCACTCAAAAAACCCACATCTTTGCTCACACTGTTTTATCAAACAGTTGTAGGACTAGCTGGTCTTTGCCATTCCATTCCAGGAGCAAGTGAAAGTGTCCCAATCACCAAAAAAAATAATAAAAATCAGGAAATAACGTTACAAAAACCTGTGGAACCATCACTTCTGATAGACCTAAACCCTTGAATTCACTTTGAGGAGCCCCAGTCTCCCCAGTCTTGCACAACACAGTAGAAGGTGAGGATGCAAAGGAAGCAGCAACTCACTATAAAGAGGAATTAATCCAAATGAGGGGGACAGAAACTTTACTGCTTTAACACACATTTGACTATTAACCTTTTTTGGTTTAGTTGTGACACTTCTGTCTGTAAAAGACAAGAATCAAACAACGTCAAAACTTAGATTAACATTATGAACAGATCTGTAAACTTTCCAGTTCTGGAAAGTTCTCACATGCAATTATTTAAGAACATAAAATCAAGTATATCATCAATGGGAGAATAAAGAAAGTATTAATTGCAATACAGTACCCTTCAGCCTTAACAAGAATATTACACGTTTTCATACCAAACCAAGATGCGAAATGTAATTATTTCCCTGTCTCAAGAGCAGTGAAAAAAGACTGCAGTTCACCTTTTCATTCCAGGAGGACATAAAAAAATCCAATCCCTTCACACTTGTCAGGAATGTTAACTTTGGGGAGAGAGATCTTAAAAATAAAGTAGTTTATAAATGAAAATAAGAAGTGGCAGCCATTTGCATTTGGAAGTTTAGAATAAAGTCTTTTTCAATTTCACATATCATTTAACAGGTGCCAGATAAAAAAGAAGTAAGTATTTGCTGTGCGAAGCCACTGAGCTGCTTACCACAGACAGACTGACTTTATCATGACTCAAAAATATGGAAGAACAGACTTGAAGTTAAAAACAGAGGGCAACAGCATAACTTCTGTCTCCATCCCTACTACGAAGAATAAATACTATGGAGATGTCTCACAAAACCATTTGACTTGATCTCTGATACTTTGATTCATCTGCTTACTCATCAGGAAAGGTAGATCTCTATAAATGCAGAATGTGGTAGCCACCTTGTATTCCTAATAAGTAAACAAACAAGCAGTTTTGAGGACTTTCAATAGCAGAACATAATTAACCCAAGCCAGCACTTAGTGAACAGGCAATCAACAGACACAGTTCCTGCAGTATTTGTGGTTTGGGGTGGAGGGGGACAATTCTTCCTTTTGCAGAAGAATCACAAATGCAAGAAAAAAATCTGTGAAGATCTTCCTTGCTTTTTTTGAACGAAGATTACTTGTATTTAGGCTATTGTCAGCCTTTTGGGCAATCAATTTGACACACTTATCTGCACCTGCCATGGCTGGGACACCATTTCACTCAGTCAGCTGGGTTGTTTTGCTCCATTACAGCACATTGTAAAGCAGGCACACTGATGCAGCAGGGCATCCAAGGGTTTCACCGGCTGCGTCTCACAGATTCCCTGGCTGCTGACACTTCTGAATGACAGGGCAGATCTAGATACTGATGAAGCTTTCTTCTATAGGGAGAGTCCTCATTTCTTATGGTTATTAACAAGGAAAAAGCAGCTAGAATTACGTGTCTCAAACATACCTTACACTAAGGGGTAATTAGAGTTTGACCTTACACATTATGCCAAAAGGCACCACAATGCACCCATTTATTTTAATAATACAGCCAAAAATTTGAGATTGCACCCACTTATTTTAATAATACAGCCAAAAATTTGAGATAAAGAGGTTTTAAAATTATGTAACTGCCTTTCAGAGGTGCTAGAGCCTAATGCTGAACTAAAAATGACAATAATGCAATCTAGAAGCAGGTTAAAAAAAAAAAAAAAAAGGATAATTGCCAATAAAGAAGAACTTAATTAGAAATATGGCAGAATCTTCAGCACTCACAAACTTTTAGAAGTTTAATGGTGCTCTGAAAAGGACTGACTCTCCCAAATGGCAGGATGCCTGTAGTTAAGGTGACTGCAAGAAACTCAAGGTAATACATTGAAACAGGCCTGGAAGAAATTTGACATTTGAATCACTTGGCTGCAGCCTTGGTTGGCTCCTTGCCAACTTCACTGGCAAGAAAAGGATCCAAGACAAAGCCATGATAAAACCAGTCTAGCAGTCAGAAAGGGGAGGCAGAGATCCAGCAGCACAGACCCAGCAGGTACGGTGGCAGCTTGGCAGAAACAGCGAAGGAGAGAAACAGAGCTAAAAACAGGCAGATCACAGTCAACAGTCTGGAGCCCATGGATTTTTATGGGTGTGTTGGAACTTGTTGTGTCCCCTATAGGACATATAGGATCAAGAAAATCAACACACACAATGAAAACAACAAAACATCCCAATAATGTAAACACCTTGCAACTAAGACTGCATCTCACTGCTTTTCTTGTAGGCTTAGATATCTACAGGAAGAATTTTCAAAATCCAGACTGTGTACATAACAATTCCACACTCTTATTTGAACACCATATATTTTACTCACAGAACACCATTCATATACAATACAAAAACACAAAATTGGTTTTAATTGTTTTAAGGGGAAAATATCTTTTAAATGTACACACTTACTACCTATACATGGTTAAATGCCTTACTAAAACTTGGAAGGGACCCACAGGCATCATCAAAGTTCAACCCTTAGCCCTGCACAGGACAGCCCCAAGAGTCACACCATGGGCCTGAGAGCACTGTCCAAACGCTTCCTGAGCTCTGTCAGGCTTGGTGCTGTGAGCATTTCCCTGGGAAGACGCTGTTCCAGAGCTCAAAGATCCTCTGGGTGAAAACCATACCCAAACGAGGATCCATCATTTTCATCACCCTAAGAGAGAATGTTTTGTACAGTTTTGACTCAATCACATTAAAGTACAGCCACTTTAAAAAAAATAAATAAATAAAACAATCTAGACAGTAACTTCTGATTCTTCAAAAACTTTTCCAGTGTTCTTAAATTACTCACCACCTCACCTCCTGGAAACCACTTCATAGAAACACAGCCATTCAAACACTGGCAGCTCTGATGTTACTCTATCAATAGTCATGTAAATGGTTTCACATTTGATTTAACAGATTCACGGACAGTTGTGCTCCTCACTGCCTTCTGTCCAAACACTTACTCCCACTCACACTGCCCTTCTGCTGGGGTTCAAGCAGTTCCTCTGTGAGGGAACTGTGCCGGGAAAAAGCAAAAAGAAATGTGTTGAAGTTTTCTCTGACCACGCACAACAAAAAGGGCTGATAACAAACCCTGGAAAGTGGAAGAAGAGCAGGACCATCTCTGCCAACTTCCACCCTGGCTTGTACTGTGGTGCTGAACTGGAAATCCCAGCATCCATATACATAGGAAATCTTTCTAGTAAATAAATCTTCTTTCTTAGGTGGATGACAGTCACACTTCAGTCCACAGACAGGTTTCAACAAAATAGTCAGAAAAAAACATGAATTCAAGTCATTAATGCTCAATTTACTGCCTCTAGGGGCATTCTGAGGCATCAGCGCTGCTTGACAAAGCCATTTAGATGCAAACACAGAGAGAAATTCTCTATATCTTACAAAAATTGTTTTAAGTAACTGAAGGTAGCTCAGAACTTAAAAGAAACGGATGTGCAAAAGTCAGAGTTCATTAACTTGCTCTAACCACATGAAGACATTTTTACTATGCTCATTCATTGGAATAGGCCATTAAAACATAAATCCAAATATAGAGTCTGGGCAAACAAATATTATAGCCACTCTGATGAAACAAAGCTTTCCCAATGAAACGTTAAATGACAATTTTGCTTCAAGTGCAACTGCTTCCTTAATCTTCCTTGAGATTTTAACTTCACATGCCTATTGAAAGAAGGGCACAAGGGGCACTAGGTGTCCCACTGGCCCCTCCCGCAGGTCTCTAAAGAGTACTTAACACAAACAGTAATTTATAGTATTACACTCTAGGACTTCAAGTATCTCAAATTCCACTTCAGGATATTAGGCCAACTGCTGTTGAAATTATGTGTAAACTAGCTGAAACATGACCCTCCACTGGAAAAGTCTGCCGTATAGATCATGTCCTTAGGGAGTTGAATGCTGTAATGACAACTTAGCACTGAGCTAATCAAGAATCAGAAAACAAAGTTACAATTAACTAAAGCAGAGGCACTGAAAAAACAAATCAATAGTGCTATCCAGCTGAACCAGGTCATGCATGTCAGAACCTCCCACTATTTACTACTGCGGTACATGACTCATACAGTAAAAATAATTCTAAACCACTGCAAAGTAACACAGGGGTGTTGAAACAAGGCTTGTAACATCACTACAGTGAAATCAGAACATGTTCACTACTTTGGGTTTTTTACTTCCCATCACTGGGCAACATCTGATTCTGAAAATGTCAGTGGTTAAATCCTGGTCCTAAAGATTTCTGCATGTGACTCTATGCATTTTGCATGTAATTTCTGCTCTAACTTCTTAATTTACTCCCTAAGTGATAAACACTAAACCTAAATACACCTTTAAAAGTCCAAAGATTCAATGTTCTTAAAATAAAACCTTTGTACATTAAACCAGCTTTGCCTTCAAAATCCAGAACTCCACACACTATGTAAACCTGCTGCAAATTGGCAAAGGAATTTATATCTAAGTATCTTCTACAAATCTCTTTCAAGTAAGCCTATGTTTACAAAATGATCCTTTTTTGGACTGGTAAGGAGTCCTATCCGCAACTGATTTTGTCAGTGGGTCTGGTTTTGCCCCACTCTGTGAAAGGAGAGACCCATCAGGTAGTCTTGAGTATAGAGCTAAAAGGAGAATACATAGGATAGATTTTGAGTTTCTGTCATCAAAAAGAATGAAGAACCAAGATATAACTGACACACTGACTTCCTAAAAACCAGCAGTAACTGAAGTCATCCTTGGTCATCCTACTGGCAATAATCCAAAAACTAAGGAACTTTTACTTTAAATAGAGTATTTATGTACCACCTATGCTGGAAACACCATGATACAGCAAAGGTCAGAATGAAACTGCACACTGGTGATATGGTTGGAGAAGAAATGAAACCAGGTGAGTGCTTGGAAGAGGCTAGAATGTCATTGGAACAGTCACTTATTCCAAGATGAAGTTAAAGATAACCTTTGGGAAAGCCAGCAGCATCAACAGGGTGACTCAGCCCCATCCAGTTTCAGTTCCCTGTTTTCTCCGAGGTGCTTCAATGGATTTGGAGACTTACAACCAAATGAAGCAATACGCTTTTGCTTTAAACCACATTGCAGCAATTGAAATAAGCCAGCCAAGACAAAGTTTTTTGTTAACTGCTACACTGCTAAATAAATGTGTTTGCTTATCATCACTAAAATCAATAAAAATTTGATACATTGTTTTAGCTTCCCTTCCCTAAGCTAAATTCATTCATTTTCATGGGGCTCCTAGTTCCCTACCCACACTTAGAAATCATTTAAAGCATTTAATGCTTTTGAGAAGTGTGTCACAACCACTTCCATAAACTCTTACACATCATAGCACTGTAGGACCCGGAATTTTGCCTTCTTTCCTTTTTCCAATAAATCAATGGAAACTCACAGCTGCTGCCTTCTCTTCATGAGATGAGCCTTCCTCTCTAGACTGCAGGGAAGGGAAGCAAGGAGGCAGCAGCTCCAGAGGGCTGTAGCAGTGTTTACAGACTATGCACTGACCTGTCAGTTGTGGAGAAGGGAGGGACATAAAAATTTTTAAAAGGAAAAGCTAGACTGTAATAGTCATGCCAACAACCATTATTCTCTCATTCAGCCATAGGGTTACAGAAGCTCAAGTTACTTACGCTGTGAGAGCTTTGGGTCAACAGCTTAGTTCTGCCATGCACTCAGCAGTGGACTTCATGTCAAGGGTATTGCTTAATAGGGGAAAGAGACACGAGCCCCTCACTAATTCCCAAAGTCTATAAATGTAGTCTTTTAGCTTTCTTAGAAGCACTTTAAATGCAAAAGAAACAAAAAAATCTAATGTGAGTCATTCATTCCAGTCTTAAAAACCTTCCTCTACTCAACCACAAAAAAATTAAAATATTTGCTTAATCCTTCTCTATAAAACACTTCACAGCAACAATTACAGAAGCTTACCCTTCTGCATTCCAATTTCTTGCCAAGCTACAGAGCAGACATTAATTCTCATGTGGAATAGATCACTAATTTGTCAGCATTTTTGAACGTTTGTTACTGTTCATTTATAGTTTCTCATGTACAGGATAAAAAGAAGCAATGAGAGATATTAGATGTGAACTAGTGCATTATCAAAGCACAGAAAATGTTTTCTCAATTTAAGCAACTTAATGCCAGAAACTTAATGGAAATATATTTAATGCAATTTAATACAACTCTCCTGGAAAGGTGTAAATCAAGCTAAAATGAGTAACAGATATATTTTCAAATAGAAATTGATTCATATATTTTACCATAACTTCCTCATCCCCAAATGCCCTACACCAACAAAATAACCATTTAACACACAAAATAGTAGCTTGACCATATATTAATTTAATTGCACTGGATAGAAATTGCACAAGACATGCAGAATTAGACAAAAGTCTCGGTCCTTAAAGGAAAAACTGACTAGTAGTCCCATAATTATTAAAAGGGGAAAAAAAAAAAAGAATAAAAGAATACTGCATTCCCACAGATTCTAGGAAATGTGACTGTAGAAACAGTACCAAATCTTGTTTCAAAATAAGGAAGTTCAATCCCCTCTCCTACAGAATTGAAGACTTTAAAATACTCTTACTCTCTTTACTGAATGTTTGAATAACCCATATCAATTGAAATCTTGATATGTTTGATTGTTCACTCTGAGATGTTTAGTCATACCATTCCCTTCATTCCCCTTTTGGATCTGTTAACTTTCAGGTATCAAGACATCAAGACCTAGAATTTTACCTTATTGGCAAGGGAATATTACTTCCCCAATGCATGAAATCAATACATGACTCTACATTCTCTATGTACTCCTTACACTGATTATCTTTTGCTGCCTTAGTGTAAAAACTATCCTCATGAGGAATGTAAGTCCAGGCCATTTCTTTTCCTTCATTTCTTGTTTCTCTGCTTCCTTCCTCTTTCCCTGACTTGGCTGGTTGTTTTTTTCCCTTCACTTTAAGAAAATCACCAAAAATTTATCATATTATGCAGTCCTTCCCCACCTTATTAATTGTCACAGGCTTTTTTTCATTAGCTGTCAACTGAGTTTTACCAAAATCAATCCAATTCATTATGTTTTCCCTTTCCCACTATGTCATCAGTCAAGATGGCAAGTAAAACCAGGTGACAATAATGCCTCCAGCGCCTTATTTGACAATTCCCTCCAATTTGATTTATCATTACTTTTTTTCCCCCAGTCACTTGTTATCAAGAAAGTTCTTGCATTCAAGGATTTAACCATAAATTTTCACTTACCAATTGAAGAAACACATATGTCAAAGGCTTTTCAGCTACAGCACAGAGCCCACCAAAAATAATTACAGCCTGACACTCCACTACACGGAAAGAATAGGTGATACAATTTGCAAGTACTTAATTCCCCTTCTTACATGCAATTCTTACCACTAGATCATCCTTTTCTCTTCATAGAAACACAATAAGAAACACTAATAAAACAGATGACAAACTTGATATTGAGTGATACTCTGAACTATCAGTTTGTTTTTTATTTTTGTCCTCTCTAAGACTCTGTACCATCACATGTGAACTTGACATTTATGAAAGAGAAATTCTGAAGTTTTTGCTGTGGTCTCAATTCAGTAAGAAAGTCAAGATCATAGCGGACTTTAGGCTCTGAATGTCTCTATTGAAAGCTAGCCACAAAATCAAGTATTACTCAAATATTGACCTAAATTCTTATCTAAAATTTGAGTCAAAGGCATTTGTTGTTGATTTTGTTTTCCTAGTTGAGAAGCAGAATAGTATCAGAGGCAAAAAGGTATCTTGTACCAGGTGCTTACTGACTCTATTTACACTACAAGGGACTAAAGTCAGACCCACCAAACAGAATTTACTGTCTTTGACCTCTAATACCCCAAATAATTTCATCTAGCAAGTTACTGATAGTCTTAGTTATGTATGTACTTCAAAATAATTACCAGTGTTCATTAACTAAATCCTTTCATACTCCACAGGAAGGCCAAGGCGTGGATGGAGCTCAACTTGGCAAGGGATACAAAGAATAACAAGAAGAGTTTCTACATAGGTGTGGCAGCCAGAAAATGAAGGTCAAAGAAAGAGTACACTCCCTGATGAGCAAGACTGGCAACCTGGTAGCAATAAACAAGGAGAGGGCTGATGTATTCAACCACGTTTTTTTCTCAGTCTTCACCAGAAATCTCTCTTCCTGCACCTCTCAAGTGGATGGGCCACAAGACGGAGACTGTGGGAGCAAAGTCCCTCCCACTGTAGGAGAAGATCAGATTTGTGATCACCTAAGGAACCAGACTGTGGTACTTGACAAGATGCACGCCAGAGTCCTGAGGAAACTGGCTGATATAGTTGCCAAGCCACACTCTATGGTAATTGAAAAAGTCATGGCAGTAAGGTGAAGTCCCTAGTGAGTGGAAAAGAGGAAACATTGCATCCATTTTTCGTAAGGCTACAAAGGAGAACCCCAGGAACTGCCAGTCTCACCACTGTGTCTGAGAAGAGAATGGAACAGATCCTCCTAGAAGCTGTGCTAAGGCCTATGGAGAACAGGGATGTGATTTAAGACGGACATCACGGCTTCACCAAGGGCAAGTCCTGCCTGACCATCCCAGTGGCAGAGACCCCAAGTGTGTGACTAATGGTAGTTCACTAGTAGCATAAAAGCCAAGTGCTAACACATCAGAAGCACTCTCTAAGAGGTTGTATACTGCACCACAACATTGCAATTTCACTGCCTTGTTATTGCACCAAACAAAACACAAGTCAGCTTCAGTAATTATACAATGAATCATGCTCACCTATTTCATTTGCTTCTATCATGCCTTTATAGGGATAGCAAGATAATGCTGAAGGTCATCTAAGAGAATGTGTTCTGGAGTTACAAGATATTTTCCTCCTGGATCTGATGTGAAATGTATCCTGTACCATTTCATCATCGTGACAGTACTGAACTCAGCACACAAATGCCCTACTACCTAAATTGTTCTTTAAAACACTAAGTGCCAAAGGCAGAAAAATGGCAGTTTCAGCTTTTGCAGTAATATATTCTTGTTTCTAACACAAATCTGTACTTTTTAAGAGTTTGTTGTTCCAGGCAGAAGATAAAACCATTAACCTATTCTACATGAAATGACTTTGTGGCTTGACTTCAGGCTGTACAGCCAAGCACCTCCTATTTCCCTGAAGACAGCAGAAACTCTAAATCCTCAAACTTCCTCTCTGTAAACTTGGGTTTTAAAAACAGCAACTACTAATTTTCTTGTCTACTGACACAGGAGCTAACTCAGAAAACAAGTCTGAAACACAAATTTAAGTGTCATTCACTCCTAGATTGACACCTCACTCATGAGACTCAAACCCTGTTTAATAAACAAAACAGAAAAAGTGCTAACACTTTTACTTGACTCTCCCTTCTTTTTCTTGTAACTATACAGTAACCACATTCTAAATGCACTTTTCACATTAAAGCAGAACAAGAGAAAAGGTCATAGGACACTTTGGAAGGCAACAGTCATTAATGTATCATTCAAGGCTAGATGACAAGGAGCAGTGGAACTGCTCTAATGGCTTTACTCTTCTGCTTACTTGCTCTTCACCCAGTAGTGCCTGAAGCTGTTGATGTGGCTGCCTGCCAGCAAATTGTTATTTAGAAACTCCTTCACATTGTGCTGTTCACAGTCACTGTACAGAAAATTTCAATAATTACATTTCTAGAGCAGCTGCCATCAAAAGCACTTGGACACAGCAGAAACTTTAGGCAATTCACTGGTTATGTTCAAGGCACAGACACTGCAGCAATCATGCAGAGAGGTTTTTAAACTGGAATTAGCAGAGAAAGACATGGAAGTCCCTTTGCTGCGCTCTATTCTCACAGAAGACAGCAATGTCTCAGACTACAGAAGCAGATGTTCAGTTTTAAATGGTTGTTAAAACACAGTTTTCTCACAAATATCAAAATCAATCCCGTACAGGTCAGTAATACCCACATCATATAACACTTGGGAGAGGAAACACACCTTTGAAACTCAGCTATCAGAATACATTCCAAATTGTGGAAGTCACAGTATGTAATATAAGTTCTTCCTAGATGCTCAATTTTTACTCTTCCTTCAAGAGAGGGAAGATGCCTGTTCATAATTATATCTTACTAGAAACGATGCCAATTTCAGAAGACACCAAAGAGCGTTTAGTGAAGGCTATAAAATCTCTGCAAGGTACAATATGCTTGACATCATCTCAGAGCAAAATCTGAGAAACCATTTTAACTTTGCTCTTTGAAAACTCTGGATAAATAACCACACTTGTCCTATTGGATACATATAGCACATCTGGTGCAAATACACTTACCTTGATTATAATAGTTAGAAGAAAAAAAATCATCCAAACCTTAAATCCACAGGAAAGCCTCCATAATCCCCAATAGCCTTAGCTAAGCAAGCAGTCTTTGCTAAACTCCCCTTTTCAACTCTGTTTACACTCACCCGTGTCTATCTTATTCAGTTCACAGAGGCATCCCCTACTGCAATCTTAGAAAATTTGAACATGATTAATACTCTCTTCCTTCTTCTGCAAAGTATTTAGCATTTTTCTGCTTTTGGAGGGTCATGAAAATAATTGTTATAGATACTCTGGTTTAACAGATGTAAAAAAGATTCTGCTTTTCTACAGAGGGAACTAGAAGAAATGTCTCAGCAATGTGGTATCTATGTTATTTCATATCACAACTGGCTTTACTTACATACCCATAAAGTAATGATGACAATATAGATTTAAAATAAAACTGGATCTGTGTTTTAATGTGAAATAATCCTGAGTAATTCATAATGCTAACACATAAAGACCTAAAGTAAATTCCCAGGTGCGTGATAGAAGAGAAAAAGCAAAGCAGAAGTACTCAAAAGAATTAAAACCACTCTGCAATACAAATATTAGTTTCATAAAACAATGAGCTATAGCAGATTAGAAAAGGAAGGAGTCAGAACATGAATTAGCTATCAGCAACTGTATCCAATTTGAGAAGAAACCTCCTAACAAGTCTAAGAGTGCTCTAAACACCCTGTTAGCCATACAATCTTTAAAAAGTGTATGTGATGTGGTGGTAAGGGATTTCTAGGAAATAAAAGTTAGTAGAGAAGTAAAAAAAAAAAAAAAATCCACTAAGTCAAACTATTCACTTGTGGTTAATTCAGGGAGCAGGATGTTAGAGTGTTTCTCAGGGAAGGAGAGCTATGACTTTTTACAGTTCAAAATCACATTGTCCTCTACATAAGGAAAAGACTAGTGGCAAAGAAAATAAAGTTCCCAAATTAGACATAGTACTTTCTCACACTTTAGGTATTAGCATATTTGTAAAGATGAGACTAAATACGCAGTCATTCTTAAGTAGAGAAGAAATATCAAAGTAGAATATTGTTTAATTCATCTGCATGAGAGAAATTTCTCCCAGGGATATTTTGAAGATCCCCAAGACTAGAGAAATGAGTCAGCCCTATCACAGGATGCAACAGCTCTATTTTAATCCTACAGTTGAGAGTACACATGAATTGTTTTAATTCATTAATATGGGATGCTCAAAACTGACTCAGAGCACATTTTCAGGACGTACAATTTGATTGTCTCACCAGGTATTCGGGCAGTGCCTCACCACTGACAGCTCAGCAGCTGCAGGACCCTGCAGAGATCATTCCTTTGTACTCCCCTACAGACACTGGGAAGGAGTACAGGGCAATTCTAGCCAGCTAACAAAAGTCACTGGCTAATCTGAATTGCTCTGCTCAGCAGAGACAAGCCAACTCTGTATGACTCACTGAGCAGCCTCTACTGCTGTGAGGAGGGTCGATTCAACTGCCAGAAGGAACCAAATAGTCAATGAACTAATTTTCAGACAATACATTTCTTACTTTGTTTTTCTTGGTAATGTCATTAATTTGTTTTCTGCTTGTTCTATTATTATTCTCACTAAAAACCAACAATGCAGAAAACATGACAAATTACATGCTGCAGGAGTGCTGGACAACAGAAATTTTCATAAAATCACCAAAGAACAATGAAGCATAAAATGCAGACTTAACTTGAGAGTTAAGATACAGTTCTGTGCTTACTTCTTTTCTGATCATTATATGTCACCTGTGCCTGCTGACCTGCAGAGTGGAGATGGTATGAGCACATCAAGCTTAATGAATGAGCAAAACACTCCTGGAAATACCAAAAGGAGACTCACAGAAGCTTTCAGCCATTGGTAGTTGGTATGTATTTCAGAGGGCAAATTAAACAGGGGAGACTGGTAGAAATTACAAACTGTTCTGCTGTATGATGTGTAAGTACCAATCTTTTATTACTACACCTCATTTATTAATTTTAAACTTCTTCAAAACCGAATTAAAGCAGTTATCAAACAAAAACTCCATCATTACAACTAATACACAGCCCCTTGCCTCACAGTGGACAAGGCCAGCCTGGAGTTCATTATCTAAGAAATGATCACACAAGTTTTCCCTCAACAGCCAGTCTTTGCACACATACAAATCCCTACTTCTCATATAAACTGATCTGCAGATACATATATATACGATATAGTTGTTTGCAAAATAAAGACAAAAGCTTGTCACAGTGCACTTTGATGTGTATTACAAAGGATATCGTAGAAACCAGAAAAATTCACTGACCAGATAACATTTATATTCTGCTAGAAAAGAGAAGGATGAGAAATCTTGAAATGCCAATGGTGTTGAAGAAAAAAACTAAAACTAAAATATTTGACTGTTAGAATATTTTAATTCACGTGGGGATTTTAAAAAAGCCTTTCTGATTGATAGTCAAGCACATGCTAGCTCCAAAACACTTATGAGATGAAATAATTTCAAGCATGACAGTCTCACGAGATCAAAGAACAGTGATAAATCTGCACACTATATCACTATAAAAAGTAATGCATAAGGCAGTTAATTACTTTTCCTTATGTCTTTGAGGAATGAGTAGAAGTATGTATACATGGAAACATACACCTCCATGTATGTGTGCATACATGCACAGTGCACCAATACTCAATTTCTCTGCATTATATATATGTATA
This sequence comes from Formicarius rufipectus, assembly GCA_013399695.1. Taxonomy (NCBI): domain Eukaryota; kingdom Metazoa; phylum Chordata; class Aves; order Passeriformes; family Formicariidae; genus Formicarius; species Formicarius rufipectus. The sequence goes on from VXAU01002749.1 coordinate 2,504,366, forward strand.
CTTCAGCTGCTGATCTCAGTGATACCGCTTCCATGAGAGCCACAAAAGGAGTGGCTTTCCTTCAGCTACAACCTGCCCCTTTAAGTTTCAGCGGGGATGACACAGAAGAATAATGCAAGGCTCAGAAGCTGTTCTTTTGCAACCAAGAAGCACAAACTTCTCTGCACAATATATAATGCAATTAAAGTATTGCTTGTTGCTCAAAATAACTCATGCAAGACCACTTTGTAAAAATATCTGTCTTCCAGAGCAGCTATGCCCTCTAAAGCTGTTCTGCACTGTGCTGAATTTATTCCCACAGGGTCCCCCTTCACTGTAAAAAAAATGAAAAAAAAGAAGAAAAAAAATGTTATATTGTAACCCTGCGCAGTGCACGAATTACCTTTTGGTAAGATGGTTTCCTCATAGAGCTGCTATATCCTGGCAAGGTCCCAGTGCAGCCTGCGTTACCCAGAAATACTCCCCATGCACACTGGCTGCAGAAATCAGCACGGGATGTTCCACACTCCCTCAGCAGCAAACATTCCCTACAGCAAGAAACACCAGTGATGGCTCAAGGACATGCTGCAAATACATCTCTCTGACCAGGAAATTTTCTGTAATGGTAGGAAAGCCACATATAACTGTACAATGAGACAAACATTGAAGAAGAGTTGTTAAATATTTAATGGGAAGCCTCAAGAAACACCACTAACAAACAAGAGATGAAAATAACAAAAAAGCCCCAAACAACTCTTCAGCTGTACTAAGCCAGAGTTCAGTGTGTACTCCAGGCATTATTTGTTACCACAATAAGAAAGTAGACAGTGATTATAAACATTGTCTAAAGACAGATATAAAGCTGAAAATGGAGCTAAAGGAGACAGAGAAGGTGAAGAATAGACAAAAACAATGCTGGAAATGTGGAGGGAGGGAATCTCAAGTAGAACACTGTACTAGATGGATTTCCCTTGCCTCTCAAAGCATCAGGAAACATTCTTTTTAGATTTCTAAAAGGACAATCTTGTGTTTAATTTGTGAAGTATGCAAAGTTGAGAGCTAAGTGAGTAATGTCAGAAAACGTCCCAGCTTGCTAAGATGTCACGCAAACTGAAATGCAAAGCTGCGGTCAGACTCAGCTACTCAGCTATCACAGTAATTATTCACAGTAATTAAAAGCTGTGTTTTTCAGGTTTTACTGAAGTCCAAATCACTATACATAAATTAAGATTATTTTGAAGTAGCCAACACAAACCTCAACATGTGTCCTAACTTCTCTTTTTGATTAGGCTTCAAAACATCTGTACATTGGAGGCAATACCATGTTCAACCTCACAGCCTTCCTTAGGCCTAAAAACATATTTTGAGATGGCAAGAGGTTATACAGATTAAGCCTGAACTTTTCAGTAAGCACTAAACTTTGTTCTAAGGCATACAACTGTTTCATCATTTATAACTTGTGAGAATCCAGGGAACTGAATGACATCTGCTCTTCACCCTCAGAGGAATAGTCACATCCCCATACTTAAGTGGACACGCTGATCCTTCAACACATACCCTCTAAAGAGAAAAAAAAAATTAAAACCAATCAAAACTAGAATTCAAACCTCTCTCTGTAAGCCTGCTGCCTGCTTGACTCAGGCTGATTTAAAGCAGCACATACCCTGCTTTTTCCTCCTGTTTGGATGGCAATTTTGATTGAAACATTCTGACAAGTTACTCATTTGGGGCCATTTTTAAAGAAAAGGGTTGTTTTTATCTGGTTATAAAAGTTTGATTATGCTTGTGATTTATAAGAAATTATTTAGAAAAGGCCAGGTTGCAGATGACAGCTTGCCTACATCCATGCAGCCCACAGCTGCATAAAACAGAATAACTTGAGCATCCCCAGCCTTTGAAACATGATTTATGATTATTTAATCTTTCCACAAATGGATATAGAAAGAAAACAAACTGTTATGCCTGGGAAAAAAATTTCCAACACAAATATGGCAGCCTAAGTAATTTTCTAAACAGTTATATTATGTCCCAATAATTAAATACACTTCATCCATATCCAGACAGAAATAGTGAGTAAATGGATTGAACATCCAAACATAATTTAGTTTAACTCTTCAGTCCTGGGTTTATTTGGAAAATAACCCAAACAGCTTGAAGTTTTCCAAATAGTACATAAAAACATATTAAGATCTCCTAATCACCCATCACTCAATCCCAACTAACTGATAAATCTCATCATAATGTTGATAGTCAACACGTGGCGATACACAGTCACATTTGGAGCAGCTGATAGCAACATCCCTTTGTATGAGGAAATGCCCTCAGTACAGACATTATCCAGAGGCAAAATGTATATCTTAGAATACATTTGCTGCTATCAAACTCATGAATAAGTGTGATGTCAACATGCAGTAACATTTGTTATTGTTGAACAAATATGCCTTATTAAAGCTAGAGAATTTTACACATTGACACTCAACCTACTGCCAAAGATTGGCAGAGTTCAGAGATTAGCTCCTGCCATCTGCACATGAATATGTATCAAGCATTTGTTTGGTTAGCAAAATAGAAGTTACAGCCTTTACAGCTAAAACATACAGAGCACCACGTAAAGAAGACTAAAAAAGCGATTTCAGCCTTCAGGATTCCTGTGTCAGATGCAATGGCACCTTCAGAATACACACAGATGCTCCAGATACTCTGCAGCACATCACTTCTAACCAAGGATTCAAACAAACAAGCAAAAATCAAATCAGGATGGACAGGTTGAGACACCAGGAGTTGCCAACATGAAAGACTAACAATAATGGATCTGGCTGAAGGCAAAAAAGTCATCCAAAGTCATAACCTGATTAACTATCTTTGTCTAAAATCTGAATTTACATGATTCTAACTGGGGAATGATTACCCGTCTTAGTATTTTGAGATTTTATATACATATATAGTATGATGAACATCATGTAGTATGGTGCCATACAGCTGATGCCACATGCTCCTTACAGAAAGCGCCTACCTCAGCTTTCAGACTGTCTCACACAGTATGTTCTTCCCATGACCAAGCCTCTGCTGGGCTGCAATAATGAATTCCTGCAGATTTTTCTGAAATGTTTCCTATTTATTGCTGTCTCACTACACTTGGAAGCACTGCTGATTATATTACTTTTGCCATTCTGTAAATGGCCTAAGCACATCCTTGCACAGCTCTTCAGGCACAGCCTAGATTTCCCTAATACTTTATGTCAGTCGAGATAAAAATCACTTGGAGTACAGAGGATCCTCCTCCCACAGTTCTGAACTGCTCCTGTGGATCAAGGCACAGGGGACAGCATCTAATTTTGCAATCTCTATATTATTCTATGTTATAACTGTGTCATGACACAAAATTGACAGGTAAGAGAAGGAGAAAAAAAATTAAAAAAAGGCAAGTAACTAAATGGAATCACAAAGAAAATGAAGTTCAAGAAAATGGGGAGAAAAAGCCTCAAGTATCTAGTAAATAATGCATCACTCTGTAAAAATATAGTACTATTTCTTTACAGTGATCACAGCTTTCAAAGACACTCAGCTACTCTGCTCTTGGCTACACCTCACACATTGAACACGACAATATTGCATACCCTTGGCTGTATCCATCTTGTCCTTAATAACAGGCATGGAGTGCCCAACTAAAAGCATGACATGAACCACAATTGACCTTGTGGATGGAAGCAATGCAAGGATTGGGTATCAAGGGCTTCACTGATAATCCCAGGGTTATGCCAATGCCACAAAAGTATCACATAGGGGACTTCATCCTCACCTTAAGGAAAATTGCCTTGGTCAGCACAAGACACAGTAAGACTTCAGAAGCATTGCCCAGCTTCATCCTGGGTTATTCATCCTTTTTCTCAGGAATAATCCAGGAAGAAAATGACAGAACAAGAGTGTGAAACTACAAATTTCACAGCACAATGCATGGAACGCTCAGTTGCAATACTTTTAGCATCCACAGCAACTTCTCAAGTTGCCTTGGCCATAGAGACGTTCTTTTAAGAAAAACCCCAACTGCCATTAGACAGAGGTGATGAATAAATTAAATGACAAACTATGTAAGACATCTACTGTTTCAACTAAGAAACAGCATTTGTTTCCATGAGGGAAGATGGTAGAGATGGTTATATACAGCACGGCAACTGAAATTCAGTCTTCAGATGTGTTTTAAATGTCTGTCAGTTGACTGTGTTGAGGAAGAGTTGAGGGAGGCAATATAAAAAAAACAAGACTGCCAAACTACAAACTTACAATTAACTATCAATCACTAAAATACACTATGTGCAAGTAATTTGTGTTTCACTGCGTATTTTAAAACAGAGATATTGCATAGGTACTAACACAACGGAAAAATTCTGTAGAAAGAAGCATGTCAAACAGTTATCTTTTTAAAAATATTTTAGATTATTTTTCTCACCCACATCATTGGATAGAAATTTATAAGAAGTGTAATATCTTCAGAGTGGATACATTCAATTTTCATTGGAATTTTTAAAAGCTCTCCCAGATTTTTATTTGCTAAACACATTCCACCACAAAAGCTGTAACCAGATATACTCCAACTTAGTTTTGCAAATCACATTACATAAAGCAAGTATAAGCCTAAGTCACAATGAAAAAACATTAGATTGATAAAACACATTTAGATAAGAAGCTCAAAAATTATGTCTGAGCCAAAGTCACTAATAGGATTAAATTAAAACATCTCTGACAAACAAGTTTCATGCAAAGTCAGTCCTAGATGCCACCTATAAGAAACACAACACTTCGAATAACATTCTTCCAACATTGCATACATTTAAGTAAGGATCCTGAGGTCAATCTGAATGCAGATATTCAGCAGCACAAAGACTAAGAGCCAGTTTTACCAGATGCCACACATCAGCACTCTTCCCCAGGATCTCACCACTAAAATAAGCAACTCCCAGGAGTTCCTGTGAAATAAGAGACATCTTGTAATATTTATGTGTATCTGAAAGGTTGCTTTCAGATTCCATTCCCATTAGATAAAAATGCTTCCTTCCTCATCTTCAGCTCCATTACAGTAATGACCTCTAAGAAAGCAGCACAGTTCTCACCACAGCTGCATTTCACAGAGATGTTCTCTACAGTCCTAAGAAAACCCCCTCACACTTCAGTGAGCAGTCCCCAGTCAGGCACAGGCACTTGATCTTACTCCCGTTCCCAATTGCTACCTAATGTATCCCACTAAAGCACAGTATTTGTCATAACTTAGATGCAAGTGATCCCTGCAACGGAAGAACAGGCCAAGGTCATTTATCACTGTAAACGCATTCAGCCTCACCTGTCCTAGAAGCAGGAAGACCCACACAAGGTTAATTAGAAGAAAAGATAAGGTATACACTACACATCATCTTTCCAAGCTAAAACTTGTTTAGATTTTCTAAAATGGATGAAAATTATCTTCACAGAAATTAAGAGTTCTAACTGCCCATACCCTTCGAAAAATTTATCCTCCAGAAATATCAACCTGATTCTGGAGCTCCTGCTCTCTCCCTGTTTGAAACCATTTCACAGGTCACATGCCCCATCTTTAACTCTCCCCTCCCTTGGTTTCTTGGGTAAAATCTGTCTGTTGAAATGGCAGAAATCACTCCTTGTACTGACTGGTGCTGGGAGACCAACACATGCAGCAACCCACAATTCCTGGATGGGACCTTGCATGATGTGCTCTGCACCCCACTGCTACTGCTGGCTTTGGACAGCATTCTATTCTGTAAAACACAATCAAGGTGGAGTCCTGCTAATGTCATGCTTGGCAAACATTTGACTAAATAAGGGAATATTACTTCTAAATGCTCTCTAAACACAATTCTGTTGTAAAAAAGTGTCTAAATATTGCACTGACTGTACAGAGGGACAAGCATTATATACTTAAAACGTACATTGCTACTCCATACCCTCCCATGCAGTATTTTTAATAATAGAATAACTTCAGCCCATCAGCTTCTTCTTGCCAGGCTAAGGTTTGAATCAATTCCTTCTTTCCAAATGAGATGTAAAACTGATCAGGTATCCTTTAATTTGGTAACCTGTGATTAAACACCTTACATCTAGAAAAAGGAGATAAAGGACACCCCTTCTTATGAGGCGTGTCTGCTCCAAACACAACGTCAGGCCTGCAACCATTCCCTTTCCCATAAGTGCTATAAAGCAGTAAAAACCTGCTAGATGCATTTGGAAAGTTCCATTTTGCTTTTCTTAATGCTACACATTTTGTCATATTCTCTAAGATGTGCATTGCCTTTTCATGCCTAGAGGTACCTGGTAATACTACCCTCCAGAAAAAAGAGAGGAAGAAAAAGAAAGGTATGAAGAAAACTCAGGCTGTACTACAGAATTCTGTACTACAGAATTCTAGTTCTCTATCTTCTCTGGCTGTGTGCACTTCTCTCAAAATAACCACATTTAAAAAACTCCCACCTAATCTCTGTATTTTTCCACTTCACATTAGAAGCAACCTAAATCTGCAGTAGACACAGTAAGCACTTACTTTTTAAAACAGACAGGTATTAAACTATAATTGACTCTTGTCATAGAGAGGAAAAACATGGATAGCATTTTTAAATATGTTATGAGAAGATCACATGTATTCACATAGTCCAACAGCAAACAGACCCTTCTTCACAGAGGCCTGGACTACCAGTGTACTAAAACCAAAAATGCTTAAAGAATGCAGCTGACCTTCTCTTAAGGCACAGTAATGACCATACAGTCAAAGCCAAGAGAAATGAAGCCCAACTGGAAAAACATTAGGATATGTACACTCAGGAAAATCCAGGATATGAGATACTTAGTAAAGACTAGGAAAATACGGAATCAGCATTTTATAACAGTAAAGTCTTTGGTCAAGTAAACTTCAGAGTCTCACAGTACATTTTGCACTTGTTTTTACTTACTGTGCTGTCTGCAAAGTCAAAGTTCCCACAGCAGGGAAGAGGGTGGGCCAGCAGAGACAGAACTGCAGAAGCTACAACTACTGATGTCTAGACATGAACGGTACCAATATGGGATGCTAAATAAAGGAAAGACCCCTTACCCTCATTGCACTTGGCTACTTTCTATAGTAAAACACTAACTGTAGATTTTAAAACACAACCCACATCCAAGCCCCTTATAATCAAGACAACTTCTTACAGTACTTAGAGAGTATTAGCCCTAAGCAAGACTGCAGAGTGAACAAAAAAAAAAAAAAAAAAGAGACTGATTTACAGCAAAGGGGAATAAGACATGAAAACCTCTTGCCAGCTCATATCAAAGGCTCTGCAGGTTATCAGTTTCCCTAAGCGAGAACTGCCCTGGATGTCACCTGAAATCATTAAAAAACATGTTTTTTAAGCTCCCCTGACAGGTAGTTGGGGCACTGGGGGAAGTTGATAGGAGCCTTTCCCTCTAGCTAAAGTATAATCTGAATCTCACTTCTAATGCACTGCAGTCCAAGAGATAATGTTTTCTTATTAACTAACAAAATTATTATTAACAAAACTCCAAGTGATTGACATATACATGTTGATAATCATTAAAAAGTTATCTTTTTTTGAAAAGTTACTTTTATTTGCTATATCTGTAGAATGAAATCATCACAGCTCTGCCAATTAATGGCCACATGTCAAAATAGGTTTTCTATAACCAGACTTGCAAACAGAGCAAAATCTCAAGGGCACCCTTGTGTATCAAATCTATACCACCACCACCACAAATAATCACAATAAAACAGGACATCCGTTGTGGGTGAAAACAAACAAAACTCAACAGATTTATTACAAGAAACATTGACTTTATATATAAAGTCTAAACTTGGCATTTCTGTTCAAATCGTTTTTTTTATTTTTATTTTTGAAGGTATTTGCTACATAAGACTTTTAGATATCCCTGCTCACATATCAAAAAAGTTCGATAGCTATGTTGCAAGCCCATTTCCCTCCTCCCCCATTTTTGCAAAAAACATCCCTGTACAAACTGCAGAAACCTAAGTTTTCAACCTGAAGAGCACTTACTTCATCTTTAAAGAGTTATACAGTTTTTGGAGCTTCATTTGTAAGATAACCAAATTTACTGCAAAAAGCAAGCCAAATAGTAAATAAAACAAATAGATTCTGATATTCCAAGAGCCAAATAAGGTGTGACCCTCTCAAATTTACATCAGAAAATCCTCTAAATTCAGATCGGTCCAGTCCAAACTTATATTTACATAAAACATGAGACATTGATAGGTATCAAAATGATTTCTAGCAGCCATTTATTTAAAAAATCCCCACAATCACAAAGATCGTAAGCCAGCTCTGTAAGATGCTGAATGCTTCTCCCTGCATTCTCCTATGAAGACATGGTGTATACTTTACAAAATCAAGTTCAACTGTTCACTTTCATAGTGCATGGAACTGGAAAAAATATGACTGCTTTGATTTTTAATTGAATGCTGAACAGCTACCACAATACCTCTGTTCTCTCACAATTCAGCCATTCATAGATTTCCTACCCAATGGAATTCCATTCAATTTACATTATTGTGCTCAATTTCCTTTCGAGAAGTTCCTTCAAAGGCTTTCCTACATCAGCCTCTTATTTTTCTGGAAACAACACACCATTTAACTATGCATGTAACCAGTGAAACTTTAGAGCCTCTTCCCCTGTTCCACATCACTTATTTAACAGAAACACAAAGAAAAAGTCAGTTTGAAAAAGATTTTTTTTTTCAAAGTAAGCACTAAATAACATACAGCTAGGACCATCTATTAATTAAATATTTCAACAGGTACACTAAAATGTTGAACAGATGTCCACTAACCAGGTAATTGGCTCCTGAGAAATCACCAAAATATGCTCAGAGCCCCTTAAGCAGTCAATTTAAATCCACATGCTGAATCAAACACCCCACTATTGATGTTTGGCAACTGTATCAATACCATTTCAATAACAAGTTCCGCATGCATAATACATACAGACACAGAGTTTCTAACTCAGACACTGATAAAAGCTTATGCTTTTTGCATGCTTCAAATTTTCAAGTATTTGAAAAGTTCTTGAACGAACCCCATAGGAGGTAAAATGTCCATTAAGTTCCCCTAAAGCACAAAATAAATCATCTTTGATCCACATTGTCCTTGACTTACAGATCACTAAGAAAACAGCTCTGCGTGCCAGTTCATTCTTACACTTTTCCTCAATAAATAATAGTGAAAAAATTAGTACACAAACAGGATGGCACAAAGTGTATTAATCTGATTCCATACAACCAGTCCTAAAAGTTCTTCTAGCTCCTGCCATTGGTATATTCCCCAATAACTACAGCCTTTTTTATCCTGGTCATCCAATACTTCAGAGTTCAGTGCTCCTCCTTCCTTGCCATATGGGGGTCTCCTAGGATTCCAAGCTAGCCTGACCTAGAACTGAATTTGTCCAGTGAATCTGTCCTACAACAAGCTGCCAAAAACAATCCAGGGGTTGTTAAAACCAAAACCAAAAATTTTATCTAAGCATCTGTGATAAGTAATCAGCCCAGAAAAGAGAACCCAGTGTGGCTGATCCAACAAATGACAGAGCCTTTTCCCTGCTCAGTTCCCTGACAATGAATCCTCCTTCTGGGCTCATCTTGAGCCAAGTCAGTAGGTTTGTCAGCCTGTAAGCTAATTGAGTTGCTTCCAGTGCGCATGGAGAACAAAGCCCCCAGGGCCTTGATAGTTCTCTTTGCTCCTCACTGCACCTTCTGTCCCCTCATGGGAGCTGTGACTTCCCACAGCACTTGCCAGGTGCTCTGGAAACTCCTCTCTAAAAGAAGAGTCATTTGCCCCAAGGAAAGGGGTTGCCTCCCTTCTTCCCATTGGTGGCTCTGACCCACACACTCCTAAAAAAGGGATGTAAACACACAGCAGAAAGTGAAACGAAAACTGGCTTTCAAGGTACTCTCACAGGGATCACCCTACCCCAAGGAAAGGCAACCAAAATGGTACCTGATCACAACCACCATGCCCACCTTGTCAGTTCTGCTGTTAAAGATAAACCACAGTCATTCAAACATCATTTCAGAACTTTTTAGATCAATGCTTTACTGCTACAAAATCCACAGTGGGGAATGACCACTATGCAAAAAAAAGTTATCAGGAAGATGTTCCATCCTCTGAATTCCCTAAGTCCTGTGTGGAGAACACAGCTGTGTTTTTATCCTCGCAAGAATGAGAAAGCCAACACTCAGAATACAATGCTGCTGAGTGCTTTGCTAGATATTAAACTCAGCGAATTGGTGAAGGGACCAAAATATTTCTGGGTACAGCCTGAAACCATAAATAAAATAGTTAAAATATCACTAAGTTAAAGAACAAACCTTTCATGTAATATGGGTTATTACAAGAAAAAGGACAAGCTGAATCAGGACAAGTTGAATCCATACCTGTCACAATCCTAAGAAGAAATGTCGCTTTTCTAAAATCCTATCACAGGAAGTTTCTGAGTTTTGAACAATATGAGAGAAGCAAGTAGCACCAACCAAAGTGAAGCTGCCTATTTAAAGACATTTGCTAGGATGGCAGAAGCTTCCACAATGCCAATAGCTGACCAGTTAAAATAAGTGTTTTGGGAGCTTATCTCTGGACCCTAAGATCACATCACGTTTTAACATAAAAACAGTAAGCAAAGGAGACTATTCCTTATGAAACAGCAAACAACACATCATAATGCTAAGCTAGGAAACAAGAACATTTCTAAATTTAAGGAGCAAAATTACCTGCTGCACCTGTCACAGGCCATTAAAATTCATCTCGGAAGGATTTACACCGCTGAAAAGCTAAAGCAAAAATTTACAATTTCAATTTAAACATTTCAATGGATGGCTACAATGTTTTTCCCAAATGGTGTTTTGTTCAAAAGATTAATTTTTTTAAATGTTAAAAACATATGCCTTGCCTCCAAAGTCAGTTATTCAGTGTCTGGTTTAATGATTGATTCTTGTTAAGTGTCTCCCGCCCAATGAACACAAGCATTACTACCTGCTGTTTTCCAATACAGCAAAGGTATTTGTAATTTCTCTTTCTGAAAAGCATTAAGTCTCTAACTGCCAACCTTTCACTCATTTTTTATGGATCTTCTCTACAGTCACACAGTTTCTAAACAACTTTGTCTGCAAGGAGGCATCACAGCCATGGCCGTTTCTTGAAATTAAATCGCACTAAGATACAGAGAAGGGAAAAACCACCTACTCCACTTCTGTTTCACCTCCTTCCCTCTGGCAGTACTAGACTCTCCATCTCTCACTAACACATGACACCAACGATGCAGTTCAGACTCACCGGTGTCAGAGAGGGCAGACTCCCTACAGATCCCTTATTTCAGAAATAAGCGACTAAGACGTCAAAACTGTAATTCAGATAAACACCAACATAACCAGACACACCAGAATATCTTCTACTCACTTATGTGGGCCTGAAGAAGTCCCAGGAGCATCTGAAGGACACTAAACAAAACAACTACTCACATAAACATAATTTTAAGAAATAGCTGGCCTGAGACTTCTGGAGCAGGAACATGTATCTTCTGAATACCAGCACAGCCAGGGGTACCATCTGCTGTAGCTCACCTGTTTCATTTAACACCTCTTGACATAATCAGAAACTGTACTTTGAAAGAAACAAACTGTGCATTAAATATAATTCCAATTCTGTGGCTTCCAATGTTGTCAAATACGCCATAAAATACTGTCAGAAACAAAGTGGCTGCAGGACCTGCTTGAGAAAATCTGCTATTCATTATACCACAAAATCACACCCTCTGGTTAAAAAAATAAGTAGAGCACTTCGGAATATATTCTTTTTTCCTTCTTTGTTTTTTGGCAGAACACAACGATCTTGCAACTAAACACCATGAAACACAGGCCACTTAGGAGGCTTCAAATAAAAATTCCCTCATGGAAGCAGCTGCCAGGATCATTTCACCTTGATGGCTCTGGACCCTATTAAACTTCATTCAAGCAAATCACAGAAGATCCGGGTGTCTTTTCCCGAAATGAAAACAAACATCCTGTGACTGCAGCCTTCAGGCTGCTGCTTACTTTTCACAGCAGGGATACAGCCAATGCTGGAGAGGTATGGAAGTGCATTAAGCCTGTAGCAGTGCTCCACTGCTTCACCACTCTTCACGCTGTTCCCTGGTCTTTTCCAGAACAGGCTTGTAGGAGATAAAAAGAGATAGGTTTGGAAGCAGGATGTTTCTCAGACTGCAAAAATCTCAAAGATTAGCTCCATGGTTGTTATGAAAGTCTTAGTGTACATCAAGGGGAAGAATAACTGATGAGTCTAAATAATTGCTGAAACAGGGTTCGTAAAAGAAACTTTGATCCACATCAAATTGTTCTATTTTGTATTAACATTCAATAGATTTTCAGCTCAAATTTACCCCTGTAAGTCTAACCACAGAAGCAGACCTTTTGCTTAAACCTTTAACCTGTAAAGAAATTCCACAGGAGATGACAAACTGGAATAGTTGTCTATTCTTTCTTCTTCTTCTTTTTTTTTTTAAATTACCAATCCTGGAATTTCATGTTTCACAATGCATGGATTTCTTTTATGATGCTGAGTGCACAGTCTTGAGAAAGAAGGGAACTATTTTACATGTGTCCTTTTAACTGCCTCTAATAGGAGTATTTCCCAATACAGCAGTCCAGGGTTTCTAAGTGCACATTGGACAAGCCCTTTTGAGACTCTTAATTCCCTGACAATCCCTGTCTACAAAATTTGCATAATAAGATAATCTTGAACTTATAATTCTGTCTTCTCTTTACAACAATAAAAAGCACATGTTGACTTTTATTTCCATGAAGGTTGAATATCTCCAGCAGTGAAAGAAAATTTTAACTGTGAAGGGAAGGCAAAACGCTTAGGAGACCCAGGTGCCAAATTTAAGTGACCTTACCTACTGCAGTTAGAGCAACATTTATTCAGCAATTACTCTGATAAGAGAAGATCAGTAAAATAAAGAAATTTGTTCACGTTCCTGCCATTATTCCTACTACTACAGGAGATCTATGATAAGCAACAGAGATAAAGCACTAAGTGGTGTCTCTTCTAGGTGTGGCCAAAACACAGACAGTATGTCAGCCATAAAACATAGATAGCAAGTTACACAGATAGCAAGATAACATAATTATTTGAAAGACAAATACAATTTTACAGCTCCTCCTGGTTCTTTTTCATACACTTGGCAACAAACCAAAATGAACTCCCTTTTTTTAACTCCTTCCTTACCAAAATTATGTGAGGCAGCACTGTGATTTGGTGACCAGGATCCATAGGGTGCAGTAGCACAGTGTCCTGCAATCTTGTTTTGCTGCCTGGGATACATTTGAATCCTGTTAGAGGTTAATTTTATTTTTATTTTTTTTTAACTTCCATAGAAGTAGATAGGAAGGGACATTCCTGTTAAGAAAAGGTCTGGAAAAGGCACTCTTCTCTACATGTCAGTATGTTCTCCCCACACACAGTACAAGTGTCCCTCTCCTACAAAAGGCAAGGGATGACCAACTTTCCATGTTTGCAAGCAAGGCAGCTTTTTCAAGTTTCAGAAAAGAAATTTGTTAAAAGCCATCCTATTCCTTCCTCATAGCTTTCCAGGAAGACTCACGATGAAGACTGAGGGGCAAAATGGGCACTTTACCATAAAAAAACCCCAAACTTTTAGAACTTGCAGAAAAAACAGCTTGGGACTCTCAGATTCAGAATTGCAGGCAGACACAGTCACGTCCAGGAAAAATGCCAGCCATACCAGGACACCACAGAAGCAAAATAAGGGTTATTTCCAAATAATATTCATGCTTCTTACTTGAGTCAGATCTAATATCTGAAACAACATGAAACATCTGCAAGAAGCATCACGTACAAACAAAAGCAAAATGAAACATCTATTTTCCTAATCTTGGCTGATTTTTGGCCAAGTCCCTGTTTGGCAGAAGTTGGTATCCAGCATCCCCTGCAATTATAAAAATAAGGAAGTATTGGTAAACCACAGCACACTAAGTCATGGTATGGCAATGCCACATGCACAGCAGGTAGGAAACTGCATGCCTTGTGCCACTCTATTGCTTCATCAGGTAATGAAGTTGTGCCTTAAGTGCCTGACAAAAAATGTATCACAGTATTAGCACAAAGTCAGACAAAGTCTGAAGCACCAATATACCAAAAGGTGTAATTATGAAAATGCCGCAGAAACATTCCTCTCTCCTTGCATTGGGTTTGTTACCTCTCAAAATCAGAGCGAAGCTCTAAAGAATATTGTAAACGCAAATCAAGCAGAAATTACATATACCATCATCCATCTGTTGTTCTAACCTTTGCCTAAAAAATTAGTATGACTATGCCTTTCTTTCACGTAGAGAAAGATGACTTTGCCAAGGGACACACTGAAATGGGTGGCCAACTTCTAGGGAAAACATCACCCTGAACATTTTAGTTCTCTATTTTTTAAATTTTAAGAGAGAATACAATATTTTGCATCTAAACCAGACATATTCACCATGTCTACAGCCTAAGGAATTTGACATCCATGTTGTAAGGAATCTCAGGTCTGTTCCACAATTTATATCCCATAAATTCCAGATAACCTCCCGCCATAGGCACATCAGATCTATCACAATACCTGTATTTCCTTTCTGATCTCTCCAATAAAGATCATTTATTTTGCTATTTTCCTATTTTTAATTTAAATTTCTAATGTGTCCATATGACCCACATATTTCTAATTTTAACAACTACCAAGGCTTCAGTAAATAAGGCTGCCAGTTCCCTGATTTGGGGGATACATTTTACTTACATTAATTTCAATTAATGTGAGGGCACATTATTTCATTTAAATCACACCAGCACATTCAATCTGGGTGTTCTGAATAACTGTATAGACAACACCTTACACTACAGCTGGCACTATGCTAACCTGGCCCTTGAGGACAAGCGATATGAGCCACTGTTTTACAAAGTCTGGTGATCAGAAATATTTGAAGGGAAAGAATTCCTTCTGCAGGAAAACACCTCAGTCTTGTCACATGATTTTATAAGACCACAATTACAATGGAATACAAACAACACTTTTTAGCAGTCCTCATAAGAATAAGACATGGTGAGAAGAGAAACAGGAACACATTTTCAAATACTGATTAAAATCTAGAAAAATAACTACTTCCTCAAACTACACGAGTATTTAAGCCCTAAACTCTATACTTTGTAAGGCAGAATGAGGAATTTGGAAGAGATTCTCACCCTGTCCTGATGTGCTATCTAGTTAAACACCATATTCAGTTTTCACTGAATTGAAACTGTAAGGGGAGTTCATTCTACAAGAGCACAAGACATCTTCCTGGTTGGTATGGAAGTCTAAATTAGGTTCCTACTTCACCTGAATGCTTTATTAAACCTGCTGGTAATCTGAAACATTTTAAGAAAACTGCATCGAGTGCACATGCGTATCAAGATATGAACATGTCTGTGTCCTGAAAAATAATTTTTGTTCAAATATTGGATATTAACATTTTGTTACAATAAAGATGAAAAAATTGCATTCATAGTTACTGTGTCAGTAGATTCTTGTAAAACTAAACTCCAGCTTTGTGATTAAATCAAATCAAGCAGCCCAGATGATAATTGATAAACACGGAGGTTCAGACACCCTAGAAGTACTTATTGTCAAGATGCTGCTGCTTAGAGAATACAGTCTCACAGAACCTATTTGTGGAGTCTGTATGTTTGAATAATGCATTACTTTGTTGTGGGGAGAGCAGTTCTCAAAGTCTAACTCTTTAAACAGGACTAAGTAAAGCAATTGAAAGATTAGAACTGCCTGTATTCATGGAGCAGCAGCTGACATGTGCAAGTGACTGAGTCTCACAGGTTTATCTCCTAGTAGAAAAATTCACATTTTTTAATGGTTTAGGACTTTGTTGCTTATGTTGATACGTTATCATTTATTGGGCATTCCATATAAAAAATCTGTCCATCTTCTCAAACTCCAACTTCAAATAAAAGCAGCTGTTCAAAGTTTAGAACTCTACAAGAAACAGCTCTGAAACTCGGGGGTAAACTCAGGATTTGGATATTTACCAGGAAGCCTTTCCTCCAGCAATATTACGGACAGCATTCTTCTTTTACAAAACCAGTAGTAAAGATGATACTATAAACTCCCCAAGAGCTACGAGTGTTGCATGTCAGATTAGACAACCTCCTTTTTCGACTGTTTTCCTCTGTGAATGTACCTGCACTCCTCTACAGATTGTCCTGTCAAATCTCACTGTCACTACTACTGCTTCACCACCATTTCTTTGAAAGCAATACACAAAGTTGCTCTATGTCAGGCAGCTGTCAATTTGCCCCACAGAAAAATGAGGAACTGATATTTTAACACCTCCTCAGCTGTGCTGATAAGCTGAAATATGCGTTTTTTTTAATCTTATATTCTTAACAGCATGTGTAGCATTTAAAAAAAAACACTTAAGTATTAAATTTACTATATTTTGGAATAAAACAATATTTTGTTATTAACAGACTATAAAGTATTTCTGAACTTAGAAAGAGATCATGTAATATTAGAAAAATATTAGAACTACTAGGTGTTACGATTCACAAAAAAAGAAAAAACTCCACCAAAACGCACATGCACTCCCAAGAACTAAAGTCAAATCACTTGCTGCTTGTCAGACATAACCTGCCAAGCTATTAGCTCACACTTTGAAGGCTTGCACTTTCTCAATGGCTGACCCGCACATTGTAGAGCCTTAGCATGAGAAATGGCTTTCAGGCTCAGCTGCCTTCTAAGTGCCATCCATCATCAGGAAAAAAAAGAGATTATTCCTTTTACAGTCGGCTACTTTGCCAGATTCTTCTGGCTCTGTCCCATCAGTCACACCCACACCACCCTGGGGAAAAGCAAACCCCAGCTCTGTATCATTCTGCTTTCTCTGAAATGTGGAATGAAAAGCAATTAGCGTTTGATGCCCTTTGTAAGGAAACTGAGGCGGAAAGACAGCTCTATCACTCCCCAGCCTCCTGCTCCCTGCACCAGGCAGCAGTTCACAGGGGGCCGGTAAAGGCAGGCTGTGCACTTCAAACAGGAGGAAAGCTGAGCTGGGAATATACCATGTTTAGCATAACAGAACCATAAACAAACCCACACACTGCAGGGTGCCCCTTTGGGAGCCCTTCTAAAAATATATGTGCACACATACTTGTCTCTGATACAAAACACCCTAAGGGTTACTACTTGCTGACCCAGAAGGTGGTCCAGTAAGGCTGGTTTGCTTTCCAACAAGGCTTCCTCCCCATAGTTTGTTTAGACTCAAGAATCACAAATAAGATTCCCTTTCAAATCCAAACATCCGCTCTTTCATTCACAGTACAATGGATAAATTGCAGACCAGATTTATTTGCAACTGTAAAACAAACCCGAAACTCCTCCAAACGCTGTCTTTGCCTACCTATTATGCCCTGAAGACCCTGCAAATGGGACTGACAGATTAAAGCCTCCCCATAGTGTCCTGGGAGCACAGTTCACACCACTGCAGGACCCTGCCACAAACCGAACCTCAGACACAGCTGGATTCTGCATCTCAAGGGCATTCGATCCTTCCCTTCCAAGGAAAAGGGAGAAACAAGGCAGAGAGGTCAGGATTATCAGTTCATGGTTCAAATCCAGCCCAGAAAACGAGACATTTGGAATAGCCTTTATCGCCTTTTCTAACTAGACATGTAAGAGGCTAAGGAGGACGATTACAGTCACCATTTCCCTGTGCATGGTCCGTGTGCAGAACAGGGGAGTCACCCTCTGAGGAGAAACACAGCCAGCCAGGCTCTGTTCTTCTCACCTTCCCCTTAAATTATGACTTAATTCTTATAGCCACCAGCTTACAAAGGGTTTCACAGTAAATTAAGGATGACTAGATCTCTTTGGGTCCATTTGCTACAATCTGTCTGTCTGAGAGACACACACCATTAACCTGCTTAGTGAAAACCCAGCAAGAGAAATTTGAAAATATTATCTATAAACTGAAGAATTTTTTAAAAAATGGTTATCACTGGAAACACAAATCTCAACTTGTGCTCTTACTTTTAAAAATATATGCCCAAACTCCATTCCACAGACATATCCAACTACATTTAAAAATGTTATTACTCTTTACTGCCAAATTCAAACCTTCTGTGCCAGCAAAAGACAGAAGTATCTCATACTCAAAGGATTCCTGAGACCTAGATACAAAAACATGCTTTGAAACCTAAAGCTGCCACCTTACAAATACAGTGTACTATACTTCACAGTCAAATAGCCAAAAGCAACTACAGCAGCACTGTGCCTTTGGTTTCTTTGAGGAAGGAAGGCATGACACTTCATCCTGCCTCATACCCAAAATAAGGCGTTGTCAGCATCCAGTTTCTTATCTGAAAGTCAGGCAGTGGACAATGAACCAGCTGGTCTACATCCTAACACAGCCCTTCAGCCTGCCCTCCTCGCTGATAAATCACACTGTCCTCCAGCCCTACAGCTGCAGCACCTACACCAGCTGCAGCCACTGCCAAGACTTTCCATACACATGAAGGAGGAGCTCGAGGCACTGAGGAACTTTGTATGTGGCAGCCCTGAAGAGAACCTTTCCCCAAGCTGGGAATACAAACACTACCAAAACACTGCAGCCAGGGCAAACAGGCAGAACTGGGCTGGCCCTTTCTCCCCAAAGTCTCCTGATTCAATCCCAACCTTCACATTGTCCATAACAAGCACCACTTTCCAACCAGTACTGTTCTCTACCAATACTGTCCTCTCTTTTTCACTGCACAAGGGAAGATAGTGCCAGACCACTAAATCTTTAGTTCCTTCATCCCCATCCTTTTATTAACACACAAAAATTCAGCAGCTCCAACACAAAGTGGGCCTCCTTGCCAAGTGCTTTCCTGACACTTGTGAGGCTCCACCAGCAGTGGGGTTGTGTCTTTCCTCCTTTAACCATGGTGACAGATTGATCAGGATGCACAGAGTGCTTTCCCCTCCCCAGAACAGATGGACATCGTGGGCAGCCCCTGAATCTTGACTCAAATTAGAGTAGGGAAAATGAGTCAATCCCTTCCTTAATCCCAAACTTCCTCACTAGTAACCATGCAGCAGTATTTGCAAATCTGAAGTAGTAAAGGGGAAGAAAACTAAAGGGAAGCAGAGGGCTGGAAATCTCAAATGTAATGAAGGAGGGGATGTTGCCTTATCTGCCTGGCTGTTGCCAACTAGGAACCCAAGTTCAATTCAACCAGTTTTGTGGGTTTTTTCCCAACCAAGAGCTATTTCATTTACAGAAAACAAGTTATCTTTTAATTGATGGCAAATTGCAAGAAGAAAATTTTGTTAAAGTTGTATAAAAGCAAAGAGAATACATTACAATTTTTGACACAAAACCCTATTCTCAACCCTCCCCCAAGTTCAGCAGACTCAGTCTATGTTAATTTAATTGCTTCCAAATAATTAAATTCCACTTTAGTGGGGCTAATCTACACTGTTTCAGACTAATTACTACCTCGGTTCCAAAGGTTCTTTTTTCTATCCCCCAAAAGAAATTACAACTGAGAAATTATTCTTTAACCGTTTGAGTCTCCAGCTGTCTTTCAGGTCTATTGAATGAAACCTTGTAGCACAGTAATATGGCCACAGCAGAAAATTCAGCACTAAGTCAGTCTTGCTCTTCCTGCATTTATTCTGCATTTTCATATGATGCTAATTGAGGCTGTTAGATAATGACTTCAGTACCCTGCTTCGTAATTTGTGGTTTTCCTCTGTGAAAACTAAACTAAATGATCTCAATCTAAAGGAAGAATGCAAAGAAATACAGTAAAATGTAAAGGGATATTTAGGTTATAAACATGGGGGTGTCAACACACTTGTGTTAAGGATTATTGCCTAGTCCAGAGCTTTGTACAATGCAAAAAATCATCAGGTGATCTCATTCTTAAAGCCAGTCAGATGTTCACCACCCTGTCCTTAAGGATGCCACAGCACACCATGATACCCCAAAGGATGAACACAACTCATGTGAAACTAAATCAGATACAGTGCAGGCTTCTGTTATGGTAAGAACATCTGGATTTGTAGAAAGGAAAGGAAAACCACTTCCTTTTTCATTCCATACAGGCCCCACTACTTTTTCTTCTCACCTTAGATAAATGCAAGCACGACTTTGTAAAAATGAAAAAGCTTGCCTTTTTATACCCTTAAGTAACACATTTTTTCCTCTCCAATTTCAACATAATAACCATCCAGTATTACTGTGGAAATTAACAGTAAAGGCAGAAAGGAAATGGGGAACAAAATCTTGCATTAATCCCATGGGTGAGGTTAAAGATGCCAAGACAGAGCTCCAGATTAATGCCATCTATTATATTATTACAATGTATTTTATATATAGGATATTAGCCCAGCACTACGGAACCATAAGATCACAAGAGCACACCAGGCTTTGTTCAGTAAATAAATAAATAAACAATCCACAAGGCAGTTTTTCATTAGATATTTGGCATGACAGTGAGAATAATTGGGGAATATAGATATAAACAGCAGTTTTCTATTAATTCCCTCTATTCTTTCCCAATAAAGAAGACACTGGAAGAGTGTTCACTGTAACTAAACATATCTAACAATTTTCTCAATGCAAGTACTAAAATTTGAGGCTTTATTCTTAGGCAGAAAGGCCAAGGGGGAAAAAAAAAACCAACCACAAAACATAAGTGAAACTCACACATACTTACACAAAGGCTGACTGTCCCATGTGACAAGTGCAAGCAGAAAGGGCCCATTTATATTTCTCTGCTGAAATGTATCTTTAGAAGCCTGATCTGAAGTTCAGAAGACTTTCAATACACTACTCATTCTGCAGAACTCATGTTTCTGAGTTCTTTCTCATGTCTCCCAATTTATGCAATAGACCAAGTTAATCAGAAGGCAGAGAACACCAGGATGAAGACATACCAAATGCTGCTCTGGTAAAACACCTTTTTACTATCAAGAATTAACTTTTCTTTTTTTTTTTACAAGGCAAAAACTTCCCACTAAAACCCTAAATAGACCCAAAATAACTTCTGCAATCCCAGCAACTCATGTTTAGACAAGATTTCCCTTAAGCTTAGAGGCCAAAGCTGTTTGTGGCATAATACAAGGCCATCTAGCTATTTTTGCTTTATTTCTCAGAAATATTTTAATCAAGAAACTTCAGTATCAGCTATGATGTACATGTTCCAGAGCATCATCATTAGTTACACAGTGTAACTCTCCATTCCCACTCTCAGAGCACAACCCAAGTGTTTAATACTGCTCATGACACAGTAGGGTTCCCCCACCCCACACTGCCTTGTATCAGAAACACAATCATATCCTTACAACAAATCATACAGATTAAATTCCACTTCCTCTTGAGAGAAAATAATTAAAGGGATTTGTAAGCAAGTCATTAAATCAAACAAAAACATCTTGGTACTTTGTTTTGTGGTTAACTCTTGCTATGTCTTTATCAGGAACAAATCCATACTTAGCTACTTGTGTATCCAGACGTTCTAAAAGGGATTTACCCTTCTCAACTTCCCATAACACAGTCTGTGATTTAACCAATACAACATACATCATACAGTAAATTGTAACCACAAAGCACTACTAATTTCAAAATCCATGTGACCAGGTCAGTGATATTGGCTTCTTATGCCAATAGGCAACCAACCTGAATGAAAATGAAACACACTGAACAAGTGCAACAAGTTCAAAAGTTTAGATTCTTAAGCACTGCACTTCCCTAAGAATCTGACACAGGAAAATAGCTGGATTTCTGTTCTCTCTCAAAGCCCTGATGACAAACTCACTCTGAATAGACACATCATCTAAAGCACTGACAACTACATCTGTATATTCTGTGATCTAACCCAGTTGGGCACTGACATAAAAGTAAAACTAGAGATAAAATAAGCAGCCTTTGAAAGTGAGATAAAGAATATTCAAGAAGAAAAGGTACACTGAAGAATCATGATTTAGTAACAAAAGTTGACATGTACGATATGTACTGGTAAGGAAGATCTGAAGCACACTGGTCTAGGATAAAGATTAGCTTCCACTATTCCACAATTACCACAGTCTCACATGCCCTGAAGTGACAACAGAAGCATTCAGATGGCAAAAGGACTGGAAGTGTTTACAGGATTTTTTCTGTGTAAACAGCACAATAAAACCTCCTGTAAGATTTCTGATCCAGCAGCAAATACAAATCATTTACATGAGGTCACCAATATGAGAGATTAGCTGTCAGTAAGCACATTCATGTGATCAAATGTAGATATACAGTAACCAAAAAAGGTATATTACTGAACCTAATCTAATGGTTCCCTTCTCTCCAAGTGTCTTGCATTTCACCTCAAAGGTATCTGTCAAAAAGTACGGTAACAACCACCTCTTTGTAACTCATAAAATTACTTATTAGCCTTCATTCCATACTTTCATATATTACTGATACTTTGGACTTCAGATTTGGCTAGCCTAATACTTGGACAGACACGAACCAAGGGATTATTTGAGGTACAGTTGATCCTTTGCTTTTAAACCTCCAGAGGGAAAATCTGCCAGTGGCAAGAACTAACTCACTCCCAAGGGTTGAATTCATGTAAGAATTTTGGTGACATGTCCTCTCAGGGACACAAATCCACTACAATTCTTCCAATAGGCTCCTATGAGCTCATTAAAAACCACTGAAATGCCTGCTTTGGGCAAATCAAACCTGTCTGGCACAGGGGCTTTGTGTGTGTCCACCATCGGCACAATGTGTGGAACAGTCTCATCAAATGCATTCACCAATTTTCCCAAATAGTACAGATGAAAATATGTGTTTTAATAAGCATAGGTATTTCCTCCAAAGGTATTAAATGTGGAGAAATAAAACTGAAAAGACAATTTTCAGTGGCCTGAAAAGGTCCATGTCAAAAAAATGGATTGGCATGCACAGAGGTGTGTGAAACTAAATGCTTTCCAAAGTAAAGTGCGGCTTCTTCACTGCAGCACTCTGGGCACAGGAGAGCTCAGCAGCCCTTGCCCTACCGGCTCATGCACCTGGGATAAGGGGTGCAGGTCATTTTTCACGCTTGCCACAGGAATTTGTACTCCGCCACCTGAACTTAACATCTGAGAGAAGCCCTTCATCTTTTTTACCACCGTGAAAAATCAGTATTTCCAGGATCCAGCCAGGGAAATCATGTAAAGAGAGAACAGTGACAGTTAATTACTTGCTAATCATGCCTTGGTTTCAGGATGAATGCCACAAGAAAAATTTAATTTATTCTTTTAATTGACACTAGACATTCATGGTTACAATTACAAAAATGTAATGCAAACAATTTCAGAAGCCTGTCTCTAACTGGCAAAGACTTGAAAACAAGCTCATTTTTGTATCTGCAACTTGGATGGATCATTCCACAAACACCATGCTGCTCAGAGCTGATGTGCAAATGAAAAAGAGTAAAGAACCTGAAAGAAGCCATATGGCAAAAGTTAAATATTTTGGTGTGTAAATAGCCATCATAGCTTAGTTCAAACTTATCACATTCTTCCCAATTTTGAGACATCAGATCCAGAGAACTGTTTGTAACGGCACGATTTTTTCAACAGTTTTTATGGACAATGGTCAGTGAATTAATTTTTCTTGACAACAGTGTGACATTTCAAAGCTGCCTTTCACCACAGAGCTCACTGTAGTTTCAGAACAGACAAAGAGACTGCATATTTTGTTTATACGTGTAGTCAGGCAATCAGAAAACATTCCAAAATATTTCAGAATTAGTAAGACAAGCTTTATGCAGGCATCAGCTTAATTTTATTTCCAGGCTCACTTATGTTTAAAGAGTTCTAAAACTTGAATATGCTCAATTTGAAAAGCTAAACATTTACATCCCAGTTGACAACGACCTTATGTTAAATTTTTAAGGAACAATGGAATAGCTGATGTTTCCATGAGCACGGGTTCAGACTGAATGTGCTACCAAAGAGATGCAGCTACATTTTTACTGGGCCATAACTAATGATGACTGCCAAACACTGTGTTTTATGCCTCCCTAGCACTGCCGGTCATCAATACCTATTAGTAGAAAGCTGCAATATAAACATTTATAAAGCAGACACAATACACTAGCTGAACCACTAATGCATGTAATTGCTAACACAGAGCCATATGCTGAAAATTCATCTCTCTTTACATTTAACTTTTACAGCCTAGGCAAATCAGACAACTGTATAGCCCACAGTCTTCCAAATGTGCTTACTGAATTTGTTCTGTAATCAGCTGCTAGTTCAATTGTTTTTACAACATTCTAAATAAAACAAAGGAGGTCTGTTGCCCTGACTTGTGAAAGAGCTCCAATGAATGACAATTATAAGAGCAATTAGGGGATCAAATCTGACATCATAGGTTTCTCTATAAGATATTAGCTCAATGACTTTTTTATTAGCTAATTAGTTATGGACATTGAACTAGAAAGAGATGATCCAAAAACAATGATTCTGCAAAAAGGTTTGTTGCCAAATCCCATCAGTAATTTAAAGCCTATAAACTATTTTACAGAAATCACAAATAAGGGCAATAACTCTAGCTTTCCAACAGGAATGATATCTGTGACTGTCAACTCCTTCAACTCTATTAGTGGTAACAACTTTAATTATGAACAAGAACATATAAAGTATTCCAAGCATAATCAGCTTCTGCAAAGTTCCTACACATCCAGTATTTACCAAAATTATCTCTGGCAGACGCTATGTTGTTAATCAAATATAAGATAAATCTACAGAGACTACACAACAGGAAGACAGAGGGAATTTCCCCATAAGCTGGTAAAGTTGATTCTTCCTAAAAGAGCAGAAAATATAGCAGGAGGGGATGTTTCAGTTGAAAATTCCTGTCATAAAAAAGGAAGCCTGGCCACCAATACAGCCCAGGAGGAAAGGACTTGCATTACTTCTGACAACTGACTCAGAAATCTTCTATACACTAGAGCAGTTTAGGACTTTATCCTATTAATCTTCATGACAGGTTATGCTGGTCTCCCACACTGGAGATTAAGTACTACATGCAAGGTTTGAGCAAAGTAAAGAATCATTTAAAAGTTGTAAAATGGAAAAATGTTGCCTTTGTGATCCTACTTGGGATTCCTTATATGTAGGAATAATGACACTGTGTGATTGTTAAATGATACTTTTTCTGTAGGCTATTGCCTTGTTCAGTACAAGCAGCTTCCCAAATGAGCACCTCATCCGATGGTCCCTCATGAAACCTGACTGTAAAGGTGCATTATTAACCACAAACTCCTCAAAGCACAGCCTGAAGACAGACAATCATCACAAGAGAAAGCTTTGTGACAGCTCTCACCGAGTAAATTATGGTCCACAAACTTGAATGTATTTCAAATCTCAGTTTCATAGTGTAGTCCTTGTTTTACATTTGGTCAGTGTGGTCTATTCAACGTTATAGCAGAACTGGGGGTCCCAACCTGAAATTATAATCATAAACATTTTGCTGTACACTCTAATGAGAGGTACCTTAAACTCAGCTACACTCGAACTGGTTTGCTGCAGGTGCAGTAAAACCTGGCAGAAACAACAGAAATTTCTTGCCAAGGAAATATGTATCTAAGCCCTCAGGTGTTATTTCCTAAAAAGCTATAAAATGTTGAGTACTTTATGATCAAAGCAAGCTGCCCTTGATGTCAGGTATGAGAGTCAGCACTCCCTCAAATCACAGCCAAGAGCTAAAGCTAGGTATTCATAACATCAGCAAAAAGCTTACTACAGCATCTTGACCACTATCAGATAGGAAAAATGGGGCAGGGGTGGGAATCACATCTCCAGAATGACATGTGACTGGTTAAATTCCATTTCAGTCTCTGGAGAGGGCAATAAGTTTTCAAGGACAAAGTTCTGTCTTCCCATCATACGTAAGGTAAGTCCTTTCTTTTTATGTCTGGAGTACGCTGACTTGCCCATGTGCACAGACCTTTAAAAATGCCACCCCACTGAGAACCCACATGACATCCTTCAGCTACTCCTCACACAGAGGGGATCCAAGGCAAACATCAGGAAATGCAGAGTGAAGTTTTACTTCAAGACACAGCTTTTCCCAGCCTAACATACAGACATAACCCTTTTCTATTAAAATTACAACCTACTAGCTAATATGAAAAATGAACCTAAAGGCCTCTCTCATCACGTTTCTCCAAATAACTTATGACTAATTCACTCCAGATATCTTACAACATGTCAGATATCTTATGACACAAGTGCTAAAAAATCTAATAAAACTCTAGCAGTAACATCTGTCAAGAAGCTACAGAAAGATTCTGACCACACTCATATACCAAAAACAATTGGTGCAGAGACAGTCACACAGTGCATGGAAAAATACAGAAATATAAATGCAATAAGCAGAGAGGCAGTAACAAAGGGGTGCAGCATGGAAACTGGAGATGTCCATTGCCCTTCAACAGCCCAATCAGGACTGATGCCATAAAACCTACAAGACCTCTGAAACTTCACACTCATTACTGACTACCTCTCACACACACTCCCACTCCTGAATTGTCTTAAGAGTGTGCTGAAGCATGAGAACATGGCTCTGGATGTATACACAGGATTCCCAGAATGGAACTGTGCCTGTTGTGGTCAGATACGCTTCAACCAGAATCTGATGTGCTCAGAAATGTCTGCACTCTTTGGCGTGTATGATCCATAAACAAGTTCAAAACCTCAAGCACGGGACCATACATCATTGTCTTAATTTAGAAGGCTCTTAATAGAGTCACAAAAGTTCTCATTATTCATATTTTTATTTTTCTCCACTTCTTTACTCCTACTAAGCACTTATTATCCATGTTATACTGCTGCATTCAGTATCAGGGTTCAACATGTAGAACTAAAAATAGGCTCATGAAACAAAGCACCACATGCACTATTGAAAACTCTTGCAGCACAGCAACTTAAAGATATTCATTTCAGCAGAAGTCTTTTGTATAGTGTAACTATATGTAGTCCAATAAATCTTAGATCTATGAATAGCTAATTCAAAAAATACTAAAAAAAGGAGACAACAAAACAAAACTATACTGGTTTTGCTACTTTGCCAATCAAAATCTTCACAGGAACCACCCCACACACAGTCATCCACCCCTACAAAACTGCAAATTATTCAGAGTTATCAAAACAAAAACAGTTCCTTAAATGAATCACAACCACTTTAAGAATCATGCTAGCCTGTATATTATTGAGGGTTGGATGTGATGGTGTACTTAGTGGCTAGCGTGGAAAAAATACTTCTGTTACACCTAGATTATAAAGAACTGCAAATTCTGGATTTACTAAAATCAAGTCTTCTTTTTGAGGACCAAATGCTCTTTACTGAAGCCTACAAATACAACATGTGTCTGCACCAAAGTTAACATGTCTAATATCCAAGCAGAAAGGTTCTCAGTGTTCTTTGGAACTGGGGAATTCTGAACTGGTTCACATTAAGTGAGTAAAACAGACTACTTATAATTAAAAAGTGATTTTTTTAAAGTAGTCAAGATTAAGGTGATTAAGTCAATATCAAGTAGAAATATTGACATGTAAGTACGAATAGACACTTTGCATAACATTTTTGACAGTAATACACAATTCAGGCAGTCACACTGATGAAAGGAATATAGAACCCTATTAGTAAATTGTGTGCTCATACAGGACATGATATGGCAGAGAGGCTTATACAGATTTTCTGTTTTCCAGCAATAAGTATTATCTCAATCTTTGTCAGCAGTGTAACCAATGGACTAAACAGATTCAGGTACATGAAACATAGGAGAAAAACCTTTATTTCTCTGCCACAAATTTCCCAGTTTGCCTCCTCAAAATGTCAAATTTGTTCACTAGGGCAGTTTAGGCTAGGGGCTGTTTTTAAATGTGTTTCACACAAGGAAATCTTTCATCATGGTTTTTAAATTTTCAGCCCAGAGCTCTGTGCAATCTCATGTACTTTCCTTTCACAGGTGTAACCACAACACGTGTGTATTTTAAGACTGGAAAGGCAGCAGGACACTACAATTCACTGCTACTTGTGCCACTAGTAGTAGGATACTATTAGTTTTAAGTCCAGAATATCAGGATTAACATATCACATTCATTCCATAAAAAAAACTCAAACAATTAAAAAACAAAACAAAACAAACACACACAAAACCAACCTAAAAAACCCACAAACAAATGCACCCACAAAAATCCTCACCTAAACAAATCAAAAAAACCCCCACAGAACTATGATTATTGCTATGACAGAAGTTACGACAGGTCTTTTTTTTTTTTTAAATTGAATGGTTGTTTTCTCTTTGAACTTGAAAAATGGGGGGAAAAATCCATACTTTAAGAATACTGGTCCTAATATTTACCATAAATCTGCAAAAAGACTTGGTGAAACTTGTGTTATCATCACATTCGCGTCTTGGAGTCCTTCTTGCTAGTTAGAGCAGCAGGGCATTTCAGCTAAAATTACACATGGTGTTTTCTTCAGGACATTTGCATTTCTCATCACAGAAGACAGGAGAACAATAATAGGAAAAGCCTCCTTTGTAAAACATATTAAGTATTAAAAAAACCACAGGAGGCTAAAACCATCTTGTTATATGTGATCATTGTGATACAGCAGACAAAAGGAAAACAATTTTGAACAGGATTCCTCTTTTGGCCCTGAGGAGAACACCACATCTTATTTAACCCCAGGAAGTTTTGGTATGTTTTTATCATCTGTAATCCGCATCAGATCATAAAATCTGATTTGGAAATCTGAGGATGCCACAAAGTGGTCATGGAAAGAGCATTTTTGAAGCAGGGTGGGGAGGGAAATTGCATCCTTGGTTAAAACTGCAGTCAGATCTGCCGTGGCAGTACAGAGGCATTTCTACCAAGAGAGTCATAGAAGAGAGAGATGGAAGTAATTTAGTGTTTGAGTCAGACCTGTTCCATGTTTTGTCCTGAGTAATTACAGATAGGGATCAGGCACAATGACCAAATGTGGAGATACTCCTTCATGTTTCCAAGTCTTGCTTTCACCAATTACGTAATCAGTAACTTCTGTAAATGAACCGGGAGATGCAGACAGACACACCCATTCAGTTTCAATGGCAGAAAGAAAACACTAAAGTGACACTGAGTTGCAGAAATTAGTAAAAGAGATCGTAAGAATCGATGACCAAGACCTGCGTTTGCCAGGTTAAAAATGTGGTGGAGAAAGAGAGGTATAAAGGGGAAAATGGAGAATGCAAACAGGATTAAAAACTCAGCAGCTGAAACAGGTAATGGAAGAAAACATGTGGAAGTAAAATTTAATGTTTTAAAGTTTTATCCAATTAAAATGAATCATAAGAAGGAAAAAAATCCCTCCATGTAGAGACAAAAAAACTAACAAACAGCAAACAGAAAGCAACAGAAGTACTGTATAGAAAAGGTACCAATCAAACATTACAGTTGAAGAAATCCAGTGAGAGACAATCCTAACATTTTTTCATGTATTAACAACCTTCAAAGTCCCAAGAAGGGCATTACTACTGAGGGCTTGCAAGGGAAGAACACACAGCAGAGACAACACACAAGATTTTCAACTCCATTAGTTTTTGTCTTCATTTATAGAATGAAATGTATATATGCATAAGCATACCAACCCATGAAAACCTACAGAAATAAATACAAGCAAAAAAACTGGCAAGTCTGAATCTTGTGTACATAGAGAAAGAGGGTCATTTAGAACACTGCTGAACAAAGAATATTGAAATGACAGCTGAACAAAGCCAAACTATCCAGTTTTAAAGCTATCCAGACTTTGGAAGGAATTTGCAAAAACAAAAAACGACTGCAAATTCTGGGAGCATATGAAATGCATAGAGACCATCTACAAACTGAACACTACGCTAGAAAAACAGGCAAGCTATTTGGTTTATACTCCACTCCCAAAAAGCTGGAACACTGAAGAGACTTTGGCAAAAAAGAGGAAATTTATACATACTGTACATATATTGGATGCGTCCTGCCAATTCCGATTAAGCACAAGTAAAAGACTGTCTATTGAAAAAAAGCAGACTCAAGAGAATGAAATGAAAGTTTCAAGAAAATAGTGTGATAAAAATAGAAAAGAAATAATAAATAATAGAGATTACTAAACTGCATAAGCATGATAAAGAACAATATTAAAATTCACAATGTTGTGCACCTTTAAGGCCACTCCAAAATAAAGTGCTAGAAAGGTTTTATCCATTATGACAGGGCTTAACGGATAAAATTTTATGACCAAGAAAAAATCTTTTCATCAGGGGTTTTATTACAGGTAACTGTCACTAAAAATCAGAAGACTTCAGGTGATGAGAAGGAATTCACTGTTTCTGCCACATCGTTCTCCAGTCAGCTGCATGTCTCCTACAGGGACACTGATGTCAATCTCTGGTTTTTAACCATTCATCAGATTCTGTGAAATGTGTGAAAATTTTATTGGAGCACACCAAGTTTCAAAATCATTGCCAGGGAGAGAGGTAAAAGGAAAACTGGGATTACTCTGCTGCAGCCCAATTCCACTAGAGACTAATTTGAAAAAAATCAGTTTAAATGGTCTGCCTTCTTTTTAAAGATCAAACAGTCCCTTGAGCATCCGAAGCCTCTATTCAAGCAAAAGCAACATCCGCAACCTTAAAAAGATCCTCCAAAAGGCAGTTAAGTTCTGGCATGTTCTGTCCTACACTATGATAAACCTTACAACAGTGGAGATTCAAAGTCAAAACTCTAGCAATGGCATTTTATTTGGGGGTGAGTAGGGGACACCAGTCATGGGACAGGCCAGAACCACCACAGTTTGCTCTGGTCTGGAAAGCTGTTAGCCTACTATTCCAGCCTAGAAATTCATAGTCTACATGATACTGATCTCTTAAACAGTCTTAATAAGAATATTAATTCCTCTTCTACAGAGCTCATTATATACTTACTTTCAATTTAACTGCATGAAACAGTAGTCTTAAATAAAAATAAAATAAATAAAAAACCCACCTTTTTTTAAACTCTTATAAATGCTTGGAATCTGGGACCAAAATTCTACAAATGTGCTTCAGACACTGAGTAGTTCTGCTGAACAACAGGTATAAGGACACAGAGGAAAAATTTAACACTACAGCTACAACTGGAGTGCTGCAGAAACGTGTATGTTTTGCCAAGAAATTCAATCAACACAAGGGACAGTCATTCTACTGCTTAACATCATGCCATGTACAACAACATGAAAGCTGGATTTAGACAATCTTCATTATTTGCCACGGAAAGAGCACTGAACACACAGCATTTATTTTCAGCAAGTGATGAAAGAATGTTAGTAATAAAACTATGGAAAGAAAACTACCAACCTCACATCTTTATTTGATTAGGGTCAATAAAATAAGGCTGCATTTAAAAAAGAACAGGAAATTGAAATCCCAAGAAGACAACTTAAAAAGACACTCAATTTCTTGTTTTGTTTTTGTGTGTTTTTTTTTTTCTTTTGTTGTTGTTTTGTTTTGTTGTTTGGTTTTTTTTCTGTTATTAATTAATAAAGTGTTCAGTCGCATTCAGAAGTCAATGCATTCTCCATTCTTAAAGAAAGGTAAGAGCCAAGGAAAAAAAAAAAAAAAAAAGAAACCAAAAAACTTTCTGCTTTTTGCTGATAGAGCTCAGCAGGAAAACGAAAACTTCCCTAATATGCACACAGAGGAACCTGAATTTATGGCAAAGCTAAATAAACTGGATATAGTAAGAACATGCTTTCTGCACTACAGCATTGTTTATCTTCACTCATTAAAATGGATGTGCCTTGAAGAACATGAAAGTATATCAGTGAAGGCCAAAAAGAGACTATGTTTATATGGATAGATCTGTTCTGGCCAGGTCAGTGATGAACTACGCTGCAAGCCATGAAAAAACTTTGGTATATGGAACGAATGCTTACAGCTTAGCTTCTCTTTGGAAAAGCAACTGTATTGCATCTTACTCTGCTGCTCCACAGGAAGTTTAAACAAATATAAATGAGCCTATTCCTCACACTTGATCCAGTTCCTAAAGCCATATCAAAAATATCTGAGCCAGTACCCAGAGAAAGGTGCATTAAACAGTAAAAGAATGGCAACACATAGAACAAGGCTCCAACCAACATTTCACTGCCATTCTGTCTCAAACGACTTACAGAACTACAGTGTAAACTACAGTACAAACCAAGCACACCCTGAGAAATAAAAGCACAGGCATGAGCAGAATTCCTACAACCATAACAGAACTAGTAACCATCCAACTGTGGTCATTCATGGCACAGCTTTTCACACATCAGCTGCTGCACCAGCCAGTGCTTTGCCATGTACACCTACAAGTTTTCCTAATATCCATACCCCAGGGCAGATCAAATGAATAACTGACATTTCCAGAAAGGTGACAAGACAGGACAGAGCAGTGTTCTCTCTCATCCTTCACACCTCCACAGTATCAGAGCTCAGAGCACAGCTAGTAAGTTGCCTTCTCCAGACGCGTTACAAATACGACTTCGAGCTGCAACATCTCTTTAAAGATATTACCTTATAAAATGTTCATAGGTACATACTGAAATGCAAGTTTCAGAAATCTGGCAGGTATGTCAAGATTCCAAACATGTTTGCCAGCAACGAAGAAATACACTCGATTCTACCTTAGACAAATGCTGTCTCAGACTTACATTTGCATCACGTCTTCTAAAAAGCAGCTGAACTTAACACACAATTGACTACTGCTGTCTGGGGGGAAAAGAAGTATTCAGACCATAAACAAACAGGATCAAATTACCCAGAAGTACACGTGCCTTGCAGCAAGCACAAAAAAACACCACAGTAGATAACACACAAAAATTCTTCAACAGCATCTGGCAAATTTCACCATAATGAATCCAAAATATTCAAAGCAATTATTTCCACCCAACCACTTATTTCTTTCAGAACTGAGATCTTTAGCATTTTATTATGTTCTTTGCTGTCAAGGCATATTTCTTCACTAGTTTGACATCACCCACCACTATTTGGCTAAGCAACTAAGGACTTTATTCAGTAAAGTAACTTCCAGATGACCTAGCAAATGGAAATGATTTGGATTAAATAGCAACAGATTATTTCAGTGTTTAAGTAGTCATGACTATGCCAGTAACAGAACACATCTCAAATATATTCCACTAATCTTATTAACTATGCTGTTACTTATCTTTCACTAAACATCTATTTTATGGTCCATTTCTTCATACCTTTTAATCACTGCTCAGTTACAATGTCAAAAAACTTGAAATCCAAAACTGAAAAGCACATAGAGTCAACAACACAGATAATTCTCTGAGTAAGAAGTACATAAGGGAGTGCTGGGGAATCGTTAGGGTTTACAACTATAAGCATATTTACCGTTTTGCATCTTTACATGCACATTTGTTACACTTGAACGCCTTCCCTTTAGGCTCTTTTAAAGAAGCACATCTAGGGCATGTCCCATAAAGTTGTCTGAGTAAGACATAACAGAACTGTTTGCCATGGGTTTGAATGCGCAAGAGCAAAAGACAAGTTAAAAAGAAGGAAAAGGTGTGCATACAGGAGAGGGAAACTATACCTCTAGTTTAGAACTGAAAGGATTTAAACTAGCTTAAACAAAAAGCTCTTCTGCGGCTTTTGCTTGCTCAACTTCTGTTTATTTTTCTGACTCATTACTCAAAAATTTCCTAGATCTTAATCAAGCCTAACAATGCTTCAGAGGAAACACAATTCCAAAATGGGAAGGGGGAGAAAACATCATTTAGGAATTCTTCAAAAGCCATAAAATTATAAAAACCTCAGGATATCCTCCAAGAATGGAAGAAAAATGCTACATGATGAAGTATAATATCCTCTAAATCATCCCAATATGATGACCTGGCTCTGGATTATGGAAGTCAAGAGCTTAGATGATGACTGTTCATTCTGATATTGAACTTCTGTGTGACAAATCCCAGATTCCTTCAGGAGTGGGGTTTGGAAAGAAGTGAATGTTTAAGCAACAAATATCACAGATAAAGAAATCCTTAAAACCATCAGAAAATCAGTAAGCAGTAAAGACACATGGAGTGCACGAAACACACAGAGTCTTTCCAAAAAGTCTCTGTTGTCAGAGAGCGTCCACAAGAAGCTTTCTACTCCATTTTAAATGATCACCTTGGCCAGCAAGAGGCTACACATGGAATCACAGAATATGCTGGGTTGGAAAGGACCCACAGGAATCATCAGAGTCCTGCACAGAAACATCCCCAAGGGTCACACTGTGTACCTTGAGAATGTTATCAAATTCTTCTTGAGCTCTGTCAGCCTTAATGCTGTGACCATATCCCTGGGAAGCCTGTTCAGTGCCCAACCACCCCTTGGGGGAAGAACCTCTTTCCAACATCCAACCTAAACCTCCCTTAACACAACTTCAGGCCACACCCTCGGGTCCTGTCACTGGTCACCACAGAGCAGAGATCAGTGCCTGCCCCTCCTCTCCCCTTCACAAGGAAGTTTTAATGCAATGAGGTCTCTGCTCAGACTCCTTCAGGCTGAACAGACCAAGTGCCCTCAGCTGCTCCTCACACAGCTTCTCCTCAAGGCCCTTCCCCATACTTATTGCCCTCCTTTGGGCATGTTCCACTTCATTAAAAGCCTCATCTATGAGCAC
Source organism: Formicarius rufipectus (assembly GCA_013399695.1). Classification (NCBI taxonomy): domain Eukaryota; kingdom Metazoa; phylum Chordata; class Aves; order Passeriformes; family Formicariidae; genus Formicarius; species Formicarius rufipectus. The sequence goes on from VXAU01002749.1 coordinate 2,539,127, forward strand.
TTCAACATTACTCACTTTCCCCACACAACACCATCTCTCATCTGTATTATCTCTCTGTCGTTTTCTTCATCTGAATTTGAATAAAATACACAAACAAATGAGGTTGCTTCTATTTTTAACAGATTTTAGTGGCTACATTTCTTTCTTTGGAGATATAAAAGTAAAGACCACATCACTGCTTTATTTATGAAGTCTGGGAATTTAAAAGTAAACAAAAGAGTAATATGGGAGTGAAAGTCACCTAAAGAAAGATGTTTTGTAAATGTATTCTAGTTCAATAAAATAACATTTTCTCTTAGGATAACCTTTATCCTATTAAGTTCAATCTTGGGACAAACAAATCTTTAAGCAAGCCTCTGCATATTGCTCACTAAAGCATGCCAGTCTTTTCTGAATCTGAGCCTGGGTTCAGAATTCATGGTGCAAATTCTACATTTTGAGGACAGGTAAGACTGAGGGTTATCAGTTATAATGGGAGCAAGTCGAAGTGTGTGCATGCTATCTTGGCATCTGATATTAAATGCTCACATAGAATAGTCTTATTTCTTAATTATCTATTTTAAATGCATAGCTACATGAATCATAGTACTGACATATTATTACTAAGAAGTCACACCTCCTCCTCTTTCCCCCCTCAGAAAACCTAAGAGCAGAAGAGAAAATCCAAACAGCGTGACAGTTCTACATCGACTGCTGCGGATAATGACCAACATTTCAACTTCTGGACAAGCCTGCAAAGTAAACATACCCAATACACAACACTGGGCATTACAGCAGTTCCCCAAAGTTACAGCACACTGTCCTTGCCTGCTGTGGCACAGATATCCTCCCCTGCAGCACCAAGGCCATTTGTGCATTCTAAAATCATTTTCATATTGCAAATCAGTACAAAAGCAAAGCAAACACCAGCGTGTTTCTAAGGGAAGTAATCAACAGTGCTGTCAACAGCACTTCAGCTTCTCCACAGATCACCACAACACCTACGAGGGCTGTGCTTGCTCTGTGAGTTTTCCACCGTGCTAGATTTGCCATGTCTGTAGCCATCATCTGTCTCATGCCATCCCAGTCAAAACCAGTGAAAAAGAGCCACTCAAGTACAGCCAACATAGTTGTACTGACAGCTGTGGATATTACCAATGCACATCATTCTGCATGGCTGAAATGCCAGCTAATGATTTGGATTCAGGAATTACTCTTCATATTGGGGAAAATTACTAATACAAAAATCAGTCTAGCAGGTTAATAGCTACATGCAATATTCCTCAACCATAAAACACGGGGATTGAAACTGAGAATTCTGGGAGAACTATTTAATTTTGAAAGAGAAAACAATAAATAGCTCATATGCTCTTCTAGGTTATCACATTTGCTGTTAATGACAGAGTGCTTGTGACAAATATGAAATGGCAAGTCAGTTGGCCAGGTTAAAACCCAGCTTGCACATTCTGCTGTCTTTCACTGCAGAAGCAATAGTCTTGGAGAGAACTGAAGCTGGGAACTATGAAGTTCCCAAGTGCCCTCTACCAGACTGCTGGGTTTCTAAAGATGCATGATTTCAAACCTGTGGGGCCTTATCCAGAAATAGAGCTCCCATCACAGCATGGGATGGGAGGGAAGGCTGGAGAATCATTTTTACAAGATAGAATGCTTCTAGGTGAGTTCTTCTGGTATTCAAAAAAAAAAAAAAAAGAAAAAAAAAGAAAAAAAAGAAGAAAAAGAAAAAAAGAAAAACAAACAAACAAACAAAAAAACACCAACCTAATATACTTTTAAAAAAAACAAAAAGTAAACTTAATTTGGAGAGCTGCACTAAACTATAAGGACCACAAGCAATTTAATGAGAATTTTACTTACTAACATAGTAACAATTTTAAGTGGCTGTGTAAGAAAATGCAATTTTACTTGCCATTTTCCCAGTCATTGACATTGGACCAGTCCCATTTATATGTTTCCTTTTAGCTTACCACTACAACACCCTGCACAAAAACAAAGACAAAACCAACACATTACTGAGAAAAAAAAAACAAAACAACCAGCTACAAACTTACATTCTGTGAAGATGTTGGAAGCACTGCATTGGTAGTTACAAGTGAGCCATTTCATCTAGTCAGGTGAAATCTGGGAATTGTCTCTTTGCAGCATTATACACAGTAATGCTGCAGTTCAGCAGTGTTGACACGCTGCATTTCACAGCACAAAACACAGCAAAAGCAAACTATTGCGTGCAATCACTACATGGCACAGAAAGATTAGAGGATCATTAACAGCTCCAGCTGCACAATTTATTTGAAAAGTATTTCTTCCATTTGCACAACATGATACATTGAATATTAATGCAAAATATAACTTACAAAATTAGTAATGAAATTTTCAGACTGCCTGAATCAAGAAAAAGATTGCCCTAATCTCAGATGTTAAAGACCTTTGTGTTTACAAATCCACAGCAGGCTCTGCTGTAAAGCCTACACATGTGAAACAGATTAAGGGGCACAATGTGGGGGTTTAGTGTCTCAGACTTTCTGCTGCCTACACAGTCAGTCCCCTGCTGCTATTTTCTGTCCAAGTAAAAGCTCAGCATCATAATAATGCCATATAGACCTCACCTCTCGTTGTTACTTTTTACTTTGTTTCAACAAGTTGTCCCCACATTACCTTGACCACCTAAACACGTTGGCTTGTGCATACCATACCCTGCAATATGAAACCACCACTTTAATTCTGAGTGTCCACTGCTTTGGAAATGATGGTTCTGCCACCTTATCAGTTGGGAAGCAAACAAGAGAGATATGCTACTAGCTGGGATTTTCAGATCCAGCATTGAACCCCCTTTGACTTCAGCAGCTAGAACCAGCAGCAGCAGCCTCTGTTACATCTGAATATAAACATGAATGAAAATGAAAGCTTTTGATTACTATTTTGCTCGTTTAAATCTGAAGTGTGTATCAGCAGAAGCTCAGACACAGTGGTGCCATCAGTCACTATTTGTGGGCAAGTTTCACAAGAGACTTTTTCTTGAAGATCCAAGTCCTGAAATTTTGACATTATGTGAAAAAATCTGTAGCTGTGAAAAGAAAATCTTTAAAGAAGGAAAACAATACAAAATATTCAAAAAAGACAAAGCCTATATTATTTTAAACCTCATTATTTTATGATTTTTTTTTAATTTTTTTTTTTGCTAGGGAACCTGACTCATGATCTCCGAATGCATACAGCTGCCAACACAGCATGTAGGAAGAAAGTATTAGAGACAGCACATATCTGCACAGCAAGGCATTTGGAAAGATGGTCTGGACAAATGTTAAAACTAGGTTTGAGGACACAAAAAAACTTTTTTTAAACAACTCCTAATGTAACTGGCATGCAAAGATGGTGACTGTTCCAAAAAGTATTTTGAGATGTGACTGCAGGAAAAATAGTATTTTTTATTGGGAACACAGTCCTTTATCTGGGCTCATTACCTCACTTCAGTTACAGGTTCCAGAAGATTTCACAACATATTAAGAAAATAATGCTGCTGTTTCTAAGAGATTCCTTTTTAAAAGATGTACACATACACAGAATAAAAATAAAAGTTCTCTAGCAAAAAGAACAAATATATTCATTAATATCAGGAGTACCTTTATGCAAAGAAAAAGCAATAATTACACTGGGCAGCAGTTACAAATTGCTAGCTCTAGCACCACAGCTATTTGCAAAAGCCTAGATGGCACAGTCTCTGGATGGGAAGAAACCTGCTCTCCCAGGGCTCCCCCTCCCACGAGCAGGGTTGCAAGACTGAGGTGAGAATGGGCAGCCATCTCTCTTCCGGACGTAATTCCCCATGTCAGCTTTTCCTCTAATGGAAATAAAGTTTGATTTTGTATAGACTGCTGAGAACTGAGAAAACTCGTAAATGCTACACAGATTAGAATGTCCCAGATCACTTGAAAAGTTTAAGCATAATGTCTAAGTTCCTAATGGCCCATCCTGCCTAGAAGAAACTGAAGATCTAAGATCTGCATTCAAAAGGACAAAAATAGAAATAGAATAGAATATTAAATGTCACGGTAGTAGGAGCCAGGATTCTGTTTTGCACACCGTGGTATTACTGCATTTTGCCTTTGTCCAATATTGCCCCCATTAAAACTGGGATAGAGAAAGAATTTTTAAAAAATCACACTGAAGACCTTGAATAGTTTCAAAGAATTTAGCCATCCTATTTCATTCTATCCAAAAATAACAAGTAGGAATTTGCATGCAGTTCTTCAGTTTTCATCTTATTTAAGGGAATATAAGAAGACTGAAGCACCTTGGAGATTAGTCTCCTCTATCCATGTCTATTGCCAAGTACCAGAGTACCCACATACCCACCTCCACTAAAGCAGTAAAGCAAGCTAGAAACAGCCATCACACACTTCTGAATGCCAAAAGATTTGCCTTAGAAGTCACATACTTTTCAAAGTAAAAGTGCTCTTTAGTTGCACAGCTCAGAATATCTCTACAGCACAGGAATTACCAGGAACTCCAAAGAGTTTCCACAGATGAGGAGTCTAATTTCTGGTGATAGAAAAAAATACCATAATTCTAGCAACTTTTTCCATAGAACTTAAAAAAAAAAAAAAAAGACCAAGCCAGCTGCAGTCTTTGCTCCAACCAGTCCATTATTAAGAGAACTGTTTACTACATTACACTTGTGCACACTAATGCAATGGTGGTGATCTGGTATTGCTGACAGAACATGCAGAAAAACATTTGGCTGCACAGATGTTTCTGAAACTTTATAACTGCATATGAGATAGAAAATGGAGAAAACCCAGCTCAACTTTCATAGTAAAACCCAAATATGCAAGCTCAAAGTGAGACATAAAATAAAAGCAGTACTAACCAAGTGAGTATATAGTAATAAACTGAATAGGTCATACTATGGAATTAATAAAAAAATAGTATTTCTTAATGTCTGCCCTTTAAAACAGAAAAGAATTTTGCAGAAGTTAAAGAAATTCAGCATCTTAATCTAGGGGGCTTTCCAGTACATTTTGCCTAATTATTAAGCAGCCTGAGTGAGACTATAGGTGTTACAAAGCCCCAGTTCTGCTTCTTGGTCCAGTAAAAAATACTTTGATGGCTTTCAGAAACCCAGGTGCTCTACAGAAATATTTGTGTTCTTCAGCTGCAATACTCTACATTTGCTCTTTCTTTGCCTAATATGTAGTTACATGTCAAAAAGGTAATTTCAACCTGAGAAAATGATCATATTTTAACCCAGAGCACCCTCTTAGTCTGGTGATTAGAACATCTGCTTAAACTGGCAGAGAGGAGGAGAAATGAAAGTGTAAAATCTGAGATTTCATGATGAGCTTCCAGCTGGACAAATTCTCTAATGAAATGCTGGATATTTGGTAACATCACCTCCATCTCTTGATGTTCAGTTTAGCGTAACAAATATGTTTTGAAACCAGATGGCAAGAGAAGGCATCTCAGAGAACTGTCTGTTTATTAGGTTGGATGGACCTGCAGCTTATGTTAAGAAAACCACATTTTTCAGTGCATTAAAATTCTTAAGAAAAAGGGGGTTTTTTTTAAGATTTAAGAGCTACTACTGACCATTCCCAGAGTTCTTTCAGTGCCCCTGGGCAAATGGAATGGCCCAAACAAGGTCTACACTTGCACATCTAAGACTGAAAAGGTGGGCAGTAACTCTGCAGTAGTGCTACTACAGCATTCTGTCATTCCTGCTAGACCACAAAATGGCAATTAAGAAAACGTATCACCCCTTTCCTCCCGCCTCTCACCACCTTAAGACAACAGCATAAACGCAGGTTAAGGCTACACATTCAGTGGTAACAGTCGAGCATCCCACAACAACAAATTCACAGGACTGGCAGTGGAGCATTGAAACTAACTGTCTGAACAGAGCCAAAGTTCTGATCTCAGGGATTTAACACATACTAGGAAGAAAATTACCTCTATCGGAGCAAAGATACTAGCAGGTATATCTGTATGAATAGTTACACATTGAAGGCAAGAGAACGTTGTTAGGTAGCTATGCAGAGGCTCTATGCGTTTAACAGGGGTAGTATTGTTTGTTCTCTGCTGGGATACAACCTGATTCTCTAAAGGAGTTTATCCCTTCAAAAATCAGATTAGAGTAAGGCAAAAAAGGTACTGGGGAAAATGTTAATTTGTGCCCAGTTAGCATATTTTTATGTAACAACTCTTAAGTCATTAGTTCATGATTTTTTGTCTGAAGAGCTGATTTACTTGAAACAGCCTCATCTTCTGCTGTGCATTCCACTGTTGATAACCACTGAAAGAGCTGAGGGAGCTGCAATTTCCATGAAATGAACCTGATGGACTTTTCAGCTCTCAGTGCTTTACTCGCTCTCTTGAAAAAGCCGACAGAATTAGAATCCTGCAACAAGTCATATCAGGTATGACCACAGTTTAACAATATGGTAGTTTATCTTTCTGTTCTCTTTCAAGCTATGTTAGTCCCTCAGTTCCAGCTGAAGTTGTTCTTTAATTATTTCAGCTGGTAGTTCTAATTATTTTCTTATGACACGTTCAAGCCATACACTCAAGGGATTATCTCAAGAGAAAAACTAAATCTATAATCATAATACAAATTCCGGTTTATTGTGTTTGACCTCTCAAGTTCTTCATACAAGTCTCCTGACTTTTAGAGCACCCAGCAATGTTTACAAACATTGTATGAACACACCCAGACAGATACACTGCTATTGAACCACAAAATGTAACCTTGTCTACAGACAAGAAATTAACAAATTACTTTTAATGAGCTTGTAAAGGAAATTCTAAAAGGTCACAGCAAGTGAATGTGTTGCAGACCAGTAGATGCACAATCTTTGAAGTCTACAAAAACCCCAAAGAGATGACAAAATTGTCTCCAAAGGCTAAGGAGGTAACAACCATTAATTTGTGTAATATCCACTCTCTTTGTCCCCTGCTGTTAACTGCATCTTCCTCCCTTCTGGTCCTCCAGTAGCAGGCATGCATTTTCCCATGAGATTTAAAATGCTTTACAGAGAACATTGTAGCATAGTTTACTGTTGGAATAACTTTAATTTCTGTACTCATCACTTGTAAGACACACCCAAAGCAAGCTGGATCACATCATCCTAACTTCTAAGGCAACTGGATTTATACTTGTTTCTGCTTATTCCTTACCCCTGGTATTCCTGCCTCTGATAAAAGCACAAACCAAACTGTTGCCTTGCATCCTTCAACACTGTGTCATAATTCCTTAATCCTTAAATCACCCTCTTTATTCAAGTTATTCACATAAATATATGCCTTTAATGGGACCTACAATCACTGATGCATCTATACACTTAAAAATAAAATGAGTCCCAAAAAAGAGTAAGGCTAACAACCATGGAATTATTTCTCCACTGTTTTGTTATTCCTTTCTTTCAGTTCATGTGGATAATTTCAATTTGAAGTTGCACCTGACACACTACTACCTGATAAATCAATCAAGTAAACCTACAATTACAAGGCAAAATTTACTGTTCATTTTGAAATTGCCATAAAAATTGAAGTTTGGCCTTCAAAAAGAGATTTTCTTCTCTTAGGTGATTTTTTTTTCTTATTTTGATTAATATATGTGGCTCTGAAATACTGCTTATCACTGCAACAACTGAAAAGTATAACTCAAGTCATATGTTAGCCTAAAATGCAGGGGAAGAAAAATCACAGAAAAGAATTCTTTAAAGGAGAGACTCATCCGTATTCACTGACGGCATATATTGCTAAAACATCTTATATGAATCTACACACATTCAAAGCACCTTCAAATATGCCTCACTTTTCAGTGCATTAGGTTTTTTAACATTCTTTTAGTTACGCTTTTTATTACCATAAAGATGACATTTTAAAAACTTGCAACTGCGATGGAACCGCAGGAACTGATAAGTTAAAAAGTTGCATGGTATTTAAATTAGAAATCTAATTAGTGCCCTAAGTTCAAAAAAAGACCCCAGATATCCAGTTCTTCGGAAGGGGGCCGATTCCTCTGGATGAAGAATACAATTAACCTTTAAGGGCCTTTGATTGACTCTTGGTGCTTTTCAATAAAAGACAAGGACGGTGAAATTAAATGAGCAAACACACTTTTCCATGTTCCTCCAGTTGTCACACAACTTTCAGACCCCCTCAAACCGAGAATTTCTCCCTGGATCTCCCTCCCCGACTCCAAGCCAGCGGCTGCAGTCCTTGCTCAGATTTCAGCTCTATTCACATGATGATCCGGCAGACTCCTCCAGCACTCCACCCTCCCGACACACGCGGAGTTAAAATTAACTTGGTGGTTTGGGTTTGCCTCCGAGCCGAAGATCCTCCCTTGTACAACAACTGAGCGCTCCTCAGTCCCAGCGGCGAGCTCGGCTGGCACCCAATCCCGCCGGGCTGCCACGGCGAAGCCTCACAAGGAAAACAAAACCCCGGCTCGGATAATGGTTTTACTGTACTTACTACGAGGGGAAAAAAACAGCCCAGAATGAAAGGCGTCTCATTATTAGCAGCTCCTTGCTCTTCAAACAGCCCCGGTCCGCGGCACGCCGCGTGTCTGAGACCCGCGCTCCGTGCGGGGCCGAAGTTGGACACCCGGCGCTGCCCGCCCCGCACCCTCGGTCTGGGGGCGCGGACCCCGCCGGATCGCCCCCGACACCCCGGCACCCTCGGCACCGCAGGTGAGCCGGGACCTGCGGGACTCCCGAGGCGCCGGAGCCCCGGGAACACGCCGCGCCGACCGCAGCTGCCAAGTTGCCGGGCGGCGAAGCCCCGGGGCAGCGCTGCAGCCGCGGCGATCAACAGGCGTTCACACCCCGCTCCCTCCCTCCGTCCCTTCTCCTCCAGCCGCTCCTCGTCACCCCTGGGGAACAAGCGGCAGGTCCCTCCCAGGGCCGCCCCAGTCCCCATCCCCGCGCAGCCCCGGAGCGCAGCGTCGGGTACCTGCCAGGGGATGGATGGAGGGAGGAAGCCCGTCCCGCCGCCGCGCCGGCTCC